>CM047806.1:17602369-17871552 GCA_026214975.1 Gentiana macrophylla
GATTTTTTTTCTTGAAGTATATGTTGGTTGTATCCCATGAGCACAACAGATATCATTGTAAGGAAGATGCACCGTCCTGCAAAGAAAACTTCAAATTATGAGTTACAGAAATCAAAGCCACATAATAACAAACACAATTAGCCTAACAAATGAGATCGAGATCATCTCCAAATATATATATATATATATATATATATATATATATATATATATATATATATATATATATATATATATATTTTTTTTTTTTTTTTTTTTTTTTTTTTTTTTTTTTTTTTGAGAGCGAAATATATAACGCCCTGCACTCCTGGCCAGTAGCGCTTAAATAAGTCATAAATGGTCCAAGTCAATCGCTAAGACCGCCGTCCTCGCTTGGCCAAGTGTGGCTAAGTTAATGACAAGACCTTTATGTCTCACACTTATATGGGGTGAGCATTCACTCACATTCTCCCCTTATAGTGGATCTGGCGTCCTCGCCAGACGGCCAAGACTTGTCCCGGATCGCCCATACCAGAGGTAACTAGAGGCCATCCTTACTTATATGGGGGTGAGCATTCACTCACATTCTCCTCCCTTATAAGGGACTGGCGTCCTCGCCAGGACGGCCAAGACTTGTCCCGGATCGTCCCTACCAGAGGTAACTAGAGGTCATCCTTACACCGTCTTCTTGTACGGGCCATCCTTACACCGTCTTCTTGTGCGGGCAGCCATGATAGTTCCGCTCGACGCTGGACGGCCAAGACTTGTCCCGGATCGTCCCTACCAGAGGTAACTAGAGGTCATTCTTACACCGTCTTCTTGTACGGGCCATCCTTACACCGTCTTCTTGTACGGTGCAGCGCATAGTTCCGTGTGATCGCCAGGACGGCCAAGACTTGTCCCGGATCGTCCCTACCAGAGGTAACTAGAGGTCATCCTTACACCGTCTTCTTGTACGGGCCATCCTTACACCGTCTTCTTGTGCGGGCCATCCTTACACCGTCCTTCTTGTACGGTGCAGCGCGCATAGTTTCGCCTCGATAGTCGGCTCGATACTATTCAAACGCCCCTGGACCCGGCCTCAGTAGCGCTTAAATGAGTCATAAATGGTCTGGTCAACTGCTTAGACCGTCGTCCTCGCTTGGTCTAAAAGGGCTAACCCGAGTTGACAAGACATTTATGTCTCACACTTATATAGAGTGATTATTCACTTACTTTACCGATGCGGGATATCACAAAACTTTACCGATGCGGGATATCACAAAATATATACAATTAAGACTGACAAAATCCATGCAATGTTGAAAACAAATATCATGTAAGCAAATTCTTTTGTATGAAAATGCGAATCAACTTAAATTAAAAAAAGCTTGTTATTTGTTTGAAACAGTTATATACTAATGCATAAACAAGGCGCGTACTTACATTCACTGATTCGAGTTGGAGCCATCCTTCACGCAAAGAAAACAATTAAATCACTAAAATACTTAAACTTGAGTTATGGAAATTATCCTTCAACATACCAATTAATGATCTCCATATTGTGAGGTGAAGCTTTAGTTGGTATGTGAGCCACTGCATTCTAGCTCACTAGCCTTGCCACTTGTGGTTGAGGTTGAACCCTCCTCCTCATTCCTAGCTGGATCCAGACTGACTGAGCATTTGGATTCCAAAGTACTCCTCTCTTTCCGGGGCCGGGGTGCTCGAAACCATTGTGCATCACACTTCTCTTCACCCTTGTAGCCCATACAAAACTCAGACTTGCAGCCTTTTAGAGAAGCAAGACTCATAACATGAGAGAAAACGTAGGCATCACCATTTAATGTCCTACCAAATTTTTTGATGGTTTCTTTCTCGAGATCGCATACAAAGAGCTTTCCATGTGAAAAGATAACTAACTGTTTATTCGCAAGAGCAATTGGAATAATACTAAGGTCGGGTATATCGAATATTTCATTTTGAATCCAAACTATGGTTGTAGTCCATAATTTCCTTGGACGATCTGTTAATGAGGAGATAGTAGCATATACTAGCGGATGACCATCACAAACTTCAACTATAGATAAAACACCACCATTGTTTAACAGCTTTATATTGCATTCACTATAGTGGATAGGAGCAGTTAACGACGTCAATACCTCACTGTTAACATCAAATTCTATGATCTTACAATTACCATGACCTTTTAAACGCGGCCCTTTTCTCACATGGGAGGTGTAAGGCATGCCCTCCACGTCTTGATCAGCATCAACCATCCAATATAGATACTTGTCGACAGATACTGCATTTCTATTTTTTCCAAACTTTGCTTTGTGACCCACTGGACTTTTAATGTTTCTCCAACATGGATTAGGCCCCAAATTAAGGAATTTGTATTCTTTTCGATCTGAGTTTTCAGGTGGAGTCATTATCCACAACGTGCAGTACTCCTTTAGAGAAGGGTGGAAAAAGATCCCAAATATCTGAAACTTCCCCAATGGTATTGAAATGCTAAATTTTACATTTTCACCGTTCATTGGATTCAGAATAATATAATATCCAGTACATGAGAAATGAATTTGCTTCAAAACAACTAAGCCATCATCACAAATCTGCACTTTATATTCGGTATACATGGGAAACCTTTGAAGCCTAGATCTTGTGCGACCATCCTCCCACCATTTATCCAACAAAAAATGCTCGAATCGTCGGTCAATGATAGGCCTTTCAGCAAGAATTAAAGGAAAAATACCTTCCCGACGTCGCTTGTGCAAGTCCAGGAATTTTTTAGACGAGGACAAATCCTTCCATCTCTTGCAAACGCATCGGCATCGGACCACATCTTCTGCTGAAAGCCTAGACACGATTTCTAAAATTAATTCATCAGGAATAAAAGAAACAACTCTCTTTTTTAACTTTTTACGCGAAACCATTTCAGATTGTGGATCAAACACTCATGACAAAGGAAGCAGGAAGCTGAAATCAAATTAGTGCGGAAACTGAAATACAATTAGTGGGCTGGAAGCTGAAAGTCTTCCTGTGGGCGGCGATAGAACTGGGAATGCCCACGACCAGATAGAACCTAGAAAAATCGGGATGCGAGAGAAACCACAACTTTTATTCAACATGTGAATTTTCTCAAAATAAAAATTAATAAAGAAATAAATTGTACTCTTCCAACTGTGTAATTAAGGCGGGAGTGAGCCAAATGTTTGAAGTCGTAAATCTCCTACCAAAAAAAAATTTAATTTAAATAAATAAATAAATACTGTAATAGATACTACCCTAATGGGAAAAGATCCCCAACGGTGCATCATCAACAAGTGCACCAACAAGTGCATCAAAACGGTGTCGTTTTGATCTAAAACGACACCGTCTCGATATGATTTAAAAAAAAAAAAAAAAACACACAGTTGAAACGGTGGCGTTTCGTGTCGAAACGACACCGTTTCGCGGCACCTCGACTTGCACAGCCCCATTTGTACCGGCGGGGATCGAGCTCCCTACCCTAATTTGAACATGTTACCTCCTCCTCCTCCCCCTCCCCCTTCTTCTTCTTCTTTTTTTATTTTTTATTTTTTATTTTTTTATTATTGGCTTAGAGCCCTAGTATCCGGATCCAAAAATGGTCCGAATAATGCAGAGTTCGGCCCGGGTCGTGCTGCAGAGTCTGACTCTTACTCAGGGGTTAAATGTTTAACAGTGTTTCTAATTTTTTTTTATGCTATTTAACAGTTGCCGCATGGGTCGAGCTTTAAAGAGCTTTTTCTGGCGGTAATAGCGTAATATACAGTTGATGAGGTCTCTATCTTCTGTTTGCTGCTTTGGAACATCCGGCAGGCGCGATGCAATGCGGTGTTCAATGACGTGCCAATTTATGTTTCCTGCATCGTTTCCACTTCATTAGCCGAGGCAGTGGAGTTTCGGCAGGCTATGAGTTCTTTCCATTCAGAGTTAGGGAGCCTTCGCATGTGGTTGTATGGAGTGCGCCTCTGTTGGGTAGCTAGAAATGTAACACTGATGCCTCTGTGACAGAGTGTTAGAGAATTAATTTGATTATTATGTTAATTAAGTTTTAATTATTACCTAAAGCTATGTAAGCCATGTTATTTTCCACTACTAGAGTAGTTTGCACATGTTTTCCATTACTAGGTAGTTATTTTCGGTTGTCAAGCCATGATCCCATGATTCCTATTTTATAGGAAGTGGACTAATATGTAGTTTATTACTACTTGTATATATGTTTGATCCATCAATAAAATTTCTTAACTTTTCCCAAAAATAATATCTCTTCCATAAAAGTTATCAGTGGTATGATACATGGAGTCATCATCAGCAGATCACATAAACTATGTGAAGAGGATCTTAAGGTACTTGAATAGAACCATCAATCTTGGCATCAAGTATAGTTCAGCAGGGAAGGCTCGGCTGACTGGATATTCAGACAGTGATTATGCAGGAGATGTTGATGACAGGAAGAGTACATCTTGTTTTGTGTTCATGTATGGCACAAGTGCTGTTAGTTGGTCATCAAAGAAGCAACCAATAGTCACTCTATCTACAATGACGAGTTTGTTGCAAAAGAAGACATGATGCATGTCAATTGATCTGGTTAAGGAGGATGCTGGAAGTTCTAGGTCAAGTTCAGCAGATTGGGAATAGTATGTACTGTGACAATAGTTCAACTATCAAGCTATCCAAGAATCCAGTGTTAAACAAGAGAAGCAAGCATATAGATGTGAAGTATCACTTTCTGAGAAACCTATGTGAAGAAGAAATCATTGAGTTGCAGCATTGCAAGAGTGAAGATCAAATAGCTGATATAATGACTAAAGGACTCAAGAGGGATCAATTTTTGAAGCTCAGAGGCAAGCTGGGCATGTGTGAAGTAATCTGAACTGCCAGCTCAGATTAAGGGAAGGAATGTTAGAGAATTAATTTGATTATTATGTTAATTAAGTTTTAATTATTACCCAAGGCTATGTAAGTTATGTTATTTCCCACTACTATAGTAGTTTGCACATGTTTCCCATAACTAGGTAGTTATTTTTGGTTGTCATGCCATGATCCCATGATTCCTATTTTATAGGAAGTGGATGAGTGGATAGTTTATTACTACTTGTATATATGTTTGATCCATCAATGAAATTTCTTAAGTTTTTCCAAAAATACTATCTCTTCCATAAAAGTTATCACAGAGATGGGTTCTGGTGTTGGATTGATTTTCAGGGATGTAATTGGTTCAATCATAGCTACTTTTTCGGTTCGCTTTGACCCTGGCATAAGTCCGGAGATTTTGAAATGCGGGCGATTCTGCTGACGATGGAAGAGGCTATTCGCCTGGGCCTTTCTATTGTTATCTTTGAGACGGATTGTCATCCTGTGTCCAAGCTCTTTCGCAGCCCTTGTATGATTTATCAATGTTAAATTGTTTAGCATACGATTGTCTAGCGCTTCTGCACTATTTTGTTTCTTCTTCTTTTTCGTTTGTCAAGCGAACTGGTAGGATCCCAACGCATTTGTTAGCTAGGCATGGTATAACTCACATGGGTCGAAAATGTGTTCAATCAATTAATCGCCTTTAATTTACATATGATGGTGTTGCATAAGTTTAAACAATTGAAATAAAAAAGTACGCTCTTGTGTATGTTGCTGGGCTTGATTCCTTTCACAAGCTTTCTTTCATACTCAGCTTAGGTTGTAAGTTAGGTGGACATACCATACCGTGTATATGCTATTGTAATCAGCAAACCTCTTACCAGCTTTGATTAGGCCAGTGCTCATAGTTAGTGCTCATTCGACCATTCCTCTCTCGTACAACCCAACTGTATGTGGAAACCTGGGGAATCACATGTTCCTTTCTTAATGTGTCACCGTTGTTCCCGTGTGCTATTACAAATTATTGGTGGCGTTTTTAGATGCCTCTAAACCCAGTTTTTGTTGAAGTGACATTACTCTTAGCAGGAGTTCGGTTTAATTTGGTGAACATGTCAAGTAGCAATTCTAAATGGTCATAATTGGGAAATACAAATGAAATGATAAATATCTTGGGCTTCCTTTGTTGATTTGAAGACCTAAGAAGGAAAACGGATGTAAAAATTGTCCGGATGGAATCAAATATTTATATCATGGCAAGCAAGGAAATACATATAAAATCAAATTTTGGGATGCCCATCTTTTGAAACTGGCCCTTTTCCGAAAATGAGTGTCTGACTCACAAAAATTAAATTTCTTAACCTAACTTCCATGTAAGTCGACATACAGTAAATGAAATTAAATGCGGAAGCTATTAGAATTAAAAATAAAATATCAGAAATTCAAAGGTTGACAAAACCACCGCAAAATAACCAATATTGCAATTTTATTTTTTCAGGGGAATATTGCAATTCTAAATTCATAAATGTACCATACACATACTAAAAATCCTGAATTTGTTGCCTAGACACAGATGGAGTGATTTCTTTCATCATCCGACCATTTGGGAATGGATTAAAGCCGATGTTCACAAGCCAAATGCGGCAGAGGATCAGCCTTACCTATATATTTAGAGAGACTACTTCTGAAATATAGTACTGGCGCAACAAGATTCATCATCAAACCAGAGAAGCTCGTCCACCGCTGTAAATTTTGATTTTATAATATTGTTAATATAGTGAATAGCCACAAAATAGCTTGGAGGATGATGGGTGTTGCCCACCTCAAATCCTATACTTGATGGTTTCTCCCAATTCTAATAAATATAGATAATTTCTTGAGATTTTTTTTCCCGAAAAGAACATACTAAGTGCCGTTACATTATTTTCAACCAAATGAAAATACAAGCCAAGTTTAGATATAAAATAAAGAAATTTTGTTAAATTCATATCATAAAGAAAATAAGGAGCTGCAAATGTCCATATCATGAGCTACTCTAAATCACCTCGAATTTATCATCTTCCTGTACACTGAACCTTATCAAAGGGAAAATGAAATGAGGTGAGTAATTGTAAGTTACTTGGTAAAATGTAGAATCATACTGGTCGCATACCAAATTTAGCAAATATTTATAAAGTCTAAATTACACTTGAAACATTATTTCATAAAGTATGCATTTCTATACTTTAAAAAGGCATAACATAAAGATTGTTAATAACTTGAGTACATATATTGTGACACTACACTTTTCTCGACTATTGACGATTAGTGGTGGGACCAATTGATGAATATAGGTCCCGTTCATTAACTAATGAGTGACACGGTACGTGTAGTACGTGGTCATATCATTTTTCGTCTAATTATCAAGGGATCATCCTTAGTTATGTAAGCTCAAGTTCTCCTCCTCGTTATCTGAATCTTTGCTGACTGAGCTCTTTGAGAAAAGACTCTCCTTTTCCTTCTTGTCCGCCGCACTGCATTCATCCATGCATATATTGGACTTGCAATTCTTTAGAGAAGCAAAACTCATCAAATGGGAGAAAAATAGACTAAATAGTACATCATGACTATGCTTCTTTTTTCCCATAATCCTTATAGTTCCTCTTTTGAGATTGTAGACAGATTGTCCCATGTGATTGAATCGCTAGCTTCCCATTTGAAGCACAAATCGCATTTAGAACTCCGGCCTTGAAGTGAATTTTCCTTGGATAAAAATCAAGGTTAATTCTGTAGTCAGAGCATTCCCACAATTGTTGCGAACAATCCTTCGATTTCCATATGTTAATGTCATCTCATTACAAAAAATTAAACATGCTTTTTAGCGGCGGATTTTTCCCACCGCTAAAGCTGAAAATCCGCCGTTAAAGCTTTTACGCGGCGGTACAAAATCCACAGTATTTTCCCTCGCCGCTAAAAGTTTTAGGCCCTTTCCTGGCGGATTTTGGGTCCACCGCTAAGATCTTTTTGTGGCTGATTTTAATCCGCCGGCTATTAACTACTACCTCCGTCCCAAATTAAGTGTCATCTTTTTAGTTTCACGTATTAAGAAATGTAATTAATGTGTTGTGTTTTTATACTACATTGACATTCTTACCCCTAACAAATAATAAATGTTTGTTTTGATATGTGAAATAAGTGTAATAAATAAATGTTTGACTAAGGGTATCTTTAGAAAATAAACATTAAATGATGCATTGGTAATATAAAGTGACACTTTTTGTGGGACAATTTTTTTTCTAAAATGTAGACACTTATTATGGGACGGAGGTAGTAATAAACCGCCAGAAAACAGGCAACACCATTACAAGACAAAATGCAGGTAAAATATGGTTTTGGCGGCGGATTTTCCCTCCGCCGCAAAAACCAATAATTCAAAAAATAATATAAATAATAATAAACTAAAAAACAGGTTTAATAGCTGCAGGATCAATGATACCTTCACTGCACCATACACACCAACAGATATGCAAGAAACCAGAAAACAAAAAAAAATTATAATAACAACAAACTAAAGTGGAAATTCCTGATTGCATCAAAGCATACCCTCATTATGTTTGAACAAACAGTCTCCAGAGCTTAAAGACGACAAATTTTGATACTCTGCAATAAATGTAAAGGAATTAGTCATGAAAAACACAAATCACAGAGGGCAAACCAGCAAGGCGGGATACAAGATACTGTAAGTTTATTCCTATGATTGCTGCCAATGAAAACATACATCATGGCATCATAAAGAGTTTATCTACACCAATGAAAACAACTAAAACAACAACAATCAAGCATTTGAACAAAAAACTACAATAATGAAGATAATAACGTGAATAAAAATGAGGTTACACACCAGGTTGTTGTTGCAGAGTTCGAGATCCAAACATTTGACCTCCACAACTTGATAGAGCGGATTTATAGATCGATCAGTTCGCAGCTAAACTCAAATCTTGAATCCTCTTCAATTCGAGCCACAGAGGAATAGGACCGCAGCTGCGGTTGATCTGCCATTGGAACAACGCCAAAGCGGTGCAGATGAAGATGCAGGGAGATCCACGATCGGATTTAATCAGAGTAGAAAACAAAAAGGGCAAAAAAAAACCCAAAAATGCTGAGATCTCGAAAATCAACAACTGCGAAGGGCGAAAATAGTGTATCTAAGGATGCTTACAAAGAATGAAGCTTCGAAGACAAAAGGGACATGAAACGGTGAAGGAGAAACGCTAGAGACGAACGATTTCTTCAATGGCGACTAGGGTTTCATGAAGAGAATCGTAGAGAAAGCGTTTTTTTTATATTTAAGGGAAAAGTGTTATCTGCTGCTGCTTCGATTTTTTCCCTAAAAAAAAGCTACTTCGATTTTTGTTTTTGTTTTTTGACGATTTATATTGTCATAAGTAAACATGGTTTTTGTGAAAAAAATACGGGGGTCACACAAAAATGTCCAGGTTATATGTTAAGTAATGGCATTATTAACGGTGGGTAGTGAAAATCCGCCGGTAAAAAAAAAAATTTGTTGTGGATTTTTTTAATCCACCGCTAAATGAATTCTACAACGAATCTCTTACCTGTTTCACCGGCGGAGTCATAAAAACCGCTGATAAATCATACCACTAGCGGCGGTATGTAAATTCCACGCCAAAATCCACCGCTAAAAATAAGTTTTTTGTAGTGGCTATTAACTTTTTACCTCTACTGATTTGAACCAAAGATAAACAACCCTCGATGTTCAGTAGATTTATGTTGCAGTTCAAACGTTTAACAACTACGTTTACCGATGTAAGATTTTACAATTGCTATATATATACATCAAAACAAAAGCAAAAGCTGATAACATCAAATTCAATGACATGCAGAAGTAATGTGACAGCAGTAGCAGTATTCAACGAATTAACAGTTATAGTTTCTGCAATAAAAAAAATATCAAGAGACAACACATGATCTCAAAGTTACAACATTCAAAATATATAAGTTCAACTGAAACATCATACAAAATTCACCGGTCAATCACATTTCAAACTTCATATTGTACTAGAAACAACAACAATAACGCCGAAATTTAAATTTCATTGGCAACGCTGTCTTGCTAAGTAGCAAAGATTTCTCATTTCAGCGAAAAAGAAGAAGAAGATTTTCTTGAAGTATATGTTGGTTGTATCCCATGAGCACAATAGGTATCATTGTCATGAAGATGCAGCTTCCTGCAAAGAAAACTTCAAATTATGAGTTACAGGAACCACAAAACACAAATTTTGCAAAAGAAAGAAAGCCACATAACTAATAAATTAAGCCTGACAAATGAGATCAGATTTAAAATCCACATCTTAAATAATATCTACAATTAAGACTGACAAAATCCTTGCAATCTTGTAAACGAATCATGCAACGCAAGCAAATATTCGTATACGAAAATGCGATTCAGCTTAAATACAAAAGCTTGTCTGTTTGAAAACAATTATTAAAGCATAAACAACAAGGCGCGCACTTACATTCACTCATTCGAGTTTGAGCAATCCTTCACAGTTCACACAAAGAAAACAATTAATTAAATCGCTAAAATACTTATTTTAACTTACATTAAACTTGAGGTAATTATAAAAATCATCCTTCAACAACATACCAATGATCTCCATTGTGAGGTCAAGCTTTACTTGTTATGTGAGTTTCAGGTATTTGAGGTTGAGCCCTCCTCATACCTAGCTAGATCCAGACGACAGACTGAGCATTTGGATTCCAAACTCTGTTTATCCTCACCCATGTAGCCCATACAAAACTCAGACTTGCAGCCCTTTAGAGAAGAAAGAGTCATAACATGAGAGAAAACGTAGGCATGACCTTTTAACGTCCTACCAAATTTTTTAATGGTTTCTCTCTTGAGATCGCAAACAAAGAGCCTTCCATGTGAAAAGATAACTAACTGTTTATCCGCCACAGCAATTGGAGTAATAATACTAAGGTCAGGTATCTGGAATATTTCATTTCTAATACTAACATTGGTTGTAGTCCATAATTTCCTTGGACGATCTGTTAATGAGGAGATAGTAGCAAGTACTAGCGGATGACCATCACAAACTTCCACAATAGATAAAACACCACCATTGTTTAATAGCTTTATATTATTGTATTCACGATAGAGGAGGATAGGAGTAGTTAGCCACGTCAACTCCTCACTGTTAACATCAAATTCTATGATCTTACAATTACCATGGGAGCTGCCCTCCGCGTCTTGATCGGCATCAACCATCCAATATACATACTTGTCGACAGATACTGCATTTCTATTATTTCCAAACTTTGCTTTGTGACCCACCGGACTTTTAATGTTTCTCCAACATGGATTAGACCCCAAATTAAAGAATTTGTATTCTTTTCGATTTGAGTTTTCTGGTGGAGTCGTTATCCACAACGTGCAATACTCCTTTAGAGAAGGGTGGAAAAAAACCCCAAATATCTGAATCTTCCACATTGGTATTGAAATGCTAAATTTTACATTTTCACCGTTCATTGGATTCAGAATAATATAATTTCCACTACATGAGGAATTTTGATTCAAAACAACTAAGCCATCATCACAAAACTGCACTTTATAATCGGCATACATGGGAAACTTTTGAAGCCTTGTTCTTGTGCGACCATACTCCCACCATTTATCCAACAAAAAGTGCTCGAATCGTTGCCCAATCATAGGCCTTTCAGCAAGAATTAAAGGAAAAATACCTTTCCGTCGCTTGTGTAAGTCCAGGAATCTTTGAGACGAGGTCAAATCCTTCCATCTCTTGCAAACGTATCGGCATTGGACCACATCTTCTGCTGAAAGTCTAGACACGATTTCTAAAATTAATTCATCAGGAATAAAGGAAACAACTCTCTTTTTAACCTTTTTACGCGAAACCATTTTGGACTGTGGGTGTGGATCAAACACTCATGACACAGGAAGCTGGAAGCTGAAATAAAATTAGTGCGCTGGAAGAAGCTGAAAATCTTCCTGTGGGCGGCGATAGAACCTAGAAAAATCGGGATGCGAGATTTTTTTTTTTCAAGATGTGAATTTTCTCAAAATAAAAATTGCTAATAAAGAAATAAAGAAATTTATTCAAAAAAATAAAAAAAATTGTACTCTTCCTCCTGTGTAATTAAGGCGGGAGTGAGCCAAATGTTTGAAGTCGTAAATCTCCTCCAAAAAAAAAAAAAAAAAAAAAACAAAACAAAAATTTAAATAAATAAATAAAAAGAAAAGATAGTACCTAATTTTGAACATGCTACCCTTTTGTTGCAACACGAAAATGCTCGGGCTTAACTATTTAACAGTGTTCCTTAAAAAGAATTACTACAGTATTTAACAGTTGCCGCATGGGTCGAGCTTTAAAGGGCTTTTTGGGGCGGTAATAGCGCGACATACAACGGATGAGATCTCTACCTTCTATTTGCTGCTTTGGAAGGCGCGAAGCAGTGCGGTGTTCAATGATGTGCCAATCTAGGTTTCCTGCATCATCTCCACTTCGTTAGCTATGGCAGTAGAGTTTTGGCAGGCTATGAGTTCTTTCCATTCGGAGTTAGGGGCGCCGTCGCACCCGGTTGTATGGAGTGTGCTCCGTTGGGTAGCTGGAAATGTAATACTGATGCCTCTGTGATGGAGATGAGTTCTGGTGTTGGATGTAAATTAAACGGTAAATTCAAAGTACCTTAATAGCGGAAGAAATCATCAGGATCGTTTCCTACATCCATTGTTACTCGACTACGTCTCCGTTGTTCCCGTCTTGATGAGAGGATTCCGACATCTCTCTCCTTGCCTACAACCATTATGTGTTGGTTTCTTTCGTATGCTTTATGATGGAGTAAAGCATTGCTTTTATAGGCGGAGAGAGGGCCGAAATCCGAATGACTTAGTGTTTAGCTTTAATCTCGGCCGTCCATCAAAGCCGAGTTTTAATCGGATTAAAACTCCTTTTAAATAACCAATAAATAATAAATAGCATATTTCCTAGGGAAAACGAATTTCCTATAAGACCACTATTACGGGGAAGGAAATTAATCGAGCTCTATAAAAACCACGACATAATTTTTCTTACATTCTCCCACTTGGTCGATAGGAACATTCATCAGTGTTTTCCTTTCAAAGATCATAAGACGCGCGTTATATGCTAAACATTTCCTTTAGTCGGTTAGCGTAAGTGTCATCATTAATCTAGCTGTCAATGAGAGTCATAGCGGTTACACATCATTCTGCAACATGCTCCCTTCTATGTACCACAACACTGACAACCGTCTTAACTAGACCATAAGCGAAGATTACATAAACGGTCCCATTATGTCTTTGCAAGAGACAATTTCTGTTTTAATAATTCCATTCGTAAGGTGTGTACACAATGGAAAACAGAAAACAATAATGAATGTAGAAGATTAACATGAAGAGCTCAACAAATGTCAAACATAAGTATAAAATAAATGGCAGAACACGATAATTAGGAGCTATCCTCAAGACCCATGCTTTTAGTGTCTCTCTGTTATGTCTTTGGGGTAGTCCTTTCATAAATATATCTGCAACCATTAGGTTTGTCAATATATGTTCAATGACAAACAAATTTCTTCTAACATCTTGCTTCAGTAATAGATATTTAAGGTCCATGTGTTTTGGTCCCTTAGATATCATGTCATGCTTAAAGGATCCATGTCCCCTAGACTGCAGCCTCATAACATGCCACATACTCTTCTTTCATGGTGGATGAGTAAGTCAACTATGACTTCTGGCTTTTCCGTGATACGGCACCTCCGTTTAGAAGATACACGTAGCCAAGAGTACAAAGTCTGGTGTCGTTTATCCTCCAAAATCTGAGTCGAATAACTTGACCACTGTGGGTGTCACGATTTTCAATATGTGAGCATGTAATTCATGTTCACGATTTTCAATATGTTTTTCCATTTCTTTACGTTCCAACTCATTCTGCGGAATAATATTAGAACAATAATGGAAGAACATGTCATCATGCCAAATCTTTCCAAAACTTTATCAATATAGGCTTTTGAGACAATCCTAAATATTAAATGCCCTGTCACGGAATATTTCTATCCCTGACACATAGGAAGCCCCACTTAAGTCTTTAATTTCAAAGTTCTTGAAGAGACAGGCTTTGGTTTCATGTAATAAACCAATATCACTGCTGGCCAATAATATATCATCAACATACATAATCAAAAATATGAACTTACTCCCACTGATCTTGAGATATATGCAAAGGTCGATTGTGTTCTCATTGAAACCGAAAACAGTAATGGTTACATGAAACTTTAAGTACCGTTACCTCGAAGCTTGTTTTAGTCCATATATTGATTTTGTAAGCTTGCAGACCATGTCTTCATGACCGTCAACATGAAATCTTTAGGCTGACGCATATAGACTTTTTCTTTCAAGTCTCCATTTAGAAAGGCTGTTTTCACATCCATCTTGTGTAACTCGAGATCATAATGAGCTACTAGTGCCATGATAATTCTAAAGGAGTCTTTCCTGGACACAGGGGAAATGTCTCATTATAATCAACGCCTTCTTTCTAATTGAAATATTTGGCAACAAGTCGGGCTTTATATCGTTCAATATTTCCATGACAGTCGTGCTTGGTCTTGAAGACCCACTTACAGCCAACTGGTTAGTGTCCTGAAGGTAATTGAACGACTTTCCATACTTGACTTTTATCCAAAGATTTCAATTATTCTTTCATGGCATCAATCCACTTACTAGAATTAACTTCCTTAATGGCTTGTGAAAATGAAACCGGACCTTTACGTGCCCCTTGTTCATATTCTACATGATAAAGCATGTAATCATCAGGAATAGCAGATCTCCTTTGTATTTGAGATCTTCTTAATGCTGGTCCTTTGGTGCTTCATTATTATTTTCATTGGCGATGATCTCATCATGGAGTTGTTGATCATTTAATAGATTTTCTTCATTGTTCAACGGTTCAACAATGGAGAGATTCCCAATACTTTTCGGAATAGGGTTAAAAGGGACGGGTACCCTTATTTCCTTTATGATCACATCACGAATTTTATCACTCCCACTGATTTCACCATTCTCATAGAATATAGCATTACCGGTTTCAAAAATTCTCATAATATGGTTAGGACTATTGTTAAGGGTGAATTTATACGATTTATAACGCTATATTCTATGATATTTTTCCCCGTAATTGTACTAAATTGCATAAGAAACGAGGGTTTAATGGATATATTGAGCAAATGAGATTTTAGAAGAGTTAATCGCAAAATAGGTTGATTTATGTGTTTTAATTGTGATTTTATGATTATTTGAGCATTATTACATTTTGCGATGTTTTTATGTGTTATAGATACATGTTGGAGGCTCAAAAGATGATCAAAGGTTGATTAAGTTCGAGCTAATTGATGATAAAAGAGATAATGAAGAAGTGGGATAGAGATAGAAGAGATAAAGATCAATAAATCAAAATCGATCATATCAAATCAAGCGGCGTCAGTATCTCCGTCCAGTGGGACGGGCGCCTCGATCTGATTGGACGAAGCGCCCAGGGTGTCATCTTTGATTCGAGAAGTTTGACGCCTGGAGTGGGACGCTGGATGGACGAGCCGCCTGGTCATGACTCGGCCCGATTCAAGTATTATTGAAGAGTGGACGGGCGTTCAAGGTTTCAGACGGGCGTCCGGTGGCCGACTTAGCGAGAACCGACTTTAAAATCTATATATAGTCAATTTTTTTTCCACAAAAGATCATCATACACACATTATTCAAAACCCTAAACCTAGGGGCGGCTTTAGGCTGCGTTTTCCATCTTTTATTCCTATTTTTATGCTCTTAATTTAGATTAAACACTAGTTACTTTTATGTACTTTTTTCGCAAATTTGAGTTCTTGAGGATGTTCAGAGGCTAAAAGCTTCATCAAACGAGTATTGTGAAGCCGTCCAACAATTGTTGATTTCGTTTTCTTCGATTATACTGTGAGTTTTTAATAAAGGTTGTTTCTTATTCATGCTTATTCATGTTTAATTTGCTTTTATATCGGAAGATATGCATGTGTTGATTGTTTATTGTTGATGGAAGTCTTAATAAACCCTAGATCACCATGAATAAGAATAGTAATTCGAATCTATAATAACGGAAGTTAATAGGTCTGATTACTAGGTTATAAACACGAAGTTTGCACCTTTGATTATTAAACGCGTTAATCTTACATCGGAAGATAATAGATTGATAGATGAACTTTCTAAGGAATTAGGGTTCATGTCTAGGTAAGGTGAATCACAATCTGAATAAAAACTGCACTATAATCGAGATAGGGAATCAATGCTTGTTGGATAGGTGGATCAATCCTCGTTTGCTCGTTATAAATTTGATTTAAATCCTTAAAAGCTTGAATTTGTCTAGTTAGTTTACTTTTATCCGCATCTTAGATTAGTTAGTTTAAATTGGTTCGCAGCCCGTATCTTTCCTGGCTTTAGATCATCTCTTCTGTCCAGTTTTACGTTTTAGTTTTAGTTTAATTTACAATATTCGTTTAGTTTTATCCGTTATTTAGCTTAGTAATCGTGACATAGGTTAGTTAGATAAAAACTAGAAACCACAATCGTTTAGTTCCCCGTAAGATCGACCCGGCATTAGCCTCCATACTACGATCCTTATACTTGAGGTTAACCGGATTATTACTTGTTTATTTTGTGTCGATAAAATCCGTGACAAGTTTTTGGCGCCGTTGCCGGGGAACCGGACGGTTGTCTAGTTTTTATTTTCGTTTTCCTTTTTTGTTTTCTGTTTGTTTTTGTTTCGTTTTCCTGTTTTAATCCGTTTTAAATTCCTGTTTTTAGTTGATAATTGTTTTAGGTAGTTGTTAAGTAGATAATTAGGGTTTAAAACTTTCCCTTAGTGTTTTTCTTTGAAGTTAGATATTCGCTTTTTTCGCTTTTTTTCGACGTTCTTCCTTCCTTCTTGCTTTATATCGCAAATTCTGTTTCGTTCTAAGTTTTCCGTGAGCAAGCGGGCGTGCAGGATATTGGGCGCCCGTCGGCGGGAAATTATCATTTTGCATTCGTTTTATTCACTTAGACGAGCGCCCATAACTTTTGGACGCCCGTTTCAGATTGTGCAATCGCCGGACGAGCGTTTACATTACTAAACGCCCGTCCGACCTCAATTTCATCTGGACGCCCGTCCAATCTTTTGGACGTCCGTCCGGTATTGTTTTCTTTAACACTTTTGTTTCCCTTTCTTCTTTTCCTTTCCTCTCTTTAGGCTTTTAATTTTTAGTTTAGGCTTTGATCTCTTCGTAGTTTTTAGGTTTTGTTCCACTTGTTTTTGGTCCGGTTTATGCAAACTCGGAGTCAAAAGGGTTTGTTAATATACACCGACGACCCGAGCGAACCATAGTCCGGCCAAGCAGCGAATTTCCGCTCTGCGGTTCGGTGTGAGCCGAGCAAGATCTTGAAGAACAACTAGCAAGAGAAATCACCGATTTTGTGATAATGGCGATAATAGGCGTACATTGGCGATTACGCCATGCCAGGCGAAGTCAAGGTCAACCCGGCTATTGTTATTCCAGCCATTCTTGCACAAACCTTTGAGTGAAGCCAGGACTTATCCAGATGATGCAAAGACGCATCAATTTTTCACGGCTACCAATCGAGAATCCGTGATACCCACTTGCACACATTCTTAGAGATATGCGGTACTACACGCATCCAAGGAGTAAGTGAGGATGCTATTAAACTTAAACTTTTTCCTTTTTCTCTGAAAGGAGAGGCTAAAGAGTGGTACACATCTCTCCCGTCGGAATCTATCACTACCTGGGCAGAACTCGAAAAGGAGTTCTTAAGTCAATATTTTCCACCTTCAAAGACAAACCCGATTGCTTAAATGACATTTTCACATTCTATCGTAAAGAGAATGAATCTTTCTTCGAGTGTTGGAAGAGATTCAAGTCCCTTCTTAGAAAATGCCCCACCATGGCTTGCCCTTTGGAAAGGCAAGTCAATACATTCTTCGATGGATTGACCGAGCTTACAAAAGGCATGGTCAATAGTTCTTACGGAGGGCATTTCAAGAAAACCCACGATGAGGATGGGCATTGTTTGAGGACATTGCCAAATATAACTATGCCCCTCTTATCAAGCAATTCAAGCACCTCCTCCTCCAAAGGTTGAGGAAGTCAATTTACAAAGTTTGATTGCCATGCCGCAAAAAGCGAGATGGTCTCCTCAAGTTTCAAATCCTATAAATCAAACTTCCCTCTTTTCCATGAACCCTCGGAGTTCAGTATTGCGAAAAATTGTCGTCGGACCGCCATATGAATGGCCAATGTCAATTTAATCCCCCTGCACCTTATCAAGTTAATGCTGTTCATGACTATGGACAGTACAATCAAGTCACATGTCAAAATTGTGACGAGTTGGGGCACACTTCTAAATTCTGCCCTATGAACGGACAGAATGCGGAAGTGAATGCATTCTATGGCCAGAACAATCAAAGGTTCAATCAGTTTCCAGGTCAGGGCAATTTTCAAAACCAAGGGTTTAATCCATCTTCAAATTTCAATCCCAACTCGAATTTTAATTCGAATCAGAATTTCAATAGAAACCCTGGGTTTAATCAGAATCAAAACTCGAATTTTTCCAATCCTACGCAAAAATTCAATCAGAATTGGCCTTCCAATTCAAATTCTCAATTTCAAAGTCGGCCCAGCCAGCCCTATGCTCCAAATCACCAAAACTCTCAAGGCCCCTCCCAACCTACAAATCTTGAGGCTAAGTTGGAAGAGCAAAGTAGATCGATGAAGAATCTTGAGAGACAAATTGGGCAACTGGCCGAGTGGCTTAGCTTAACCTAGACCCAGGCGTTTGCCGATTTCACCGAGAAGAATCCGAAGGGTGGTCAAGTTGCTCAGCCGATTTGAACAAAGGCCAATGTCTCGACCTCGTGCCATCAATTCAATACGGTAAGGAGGAGGCCGTGCAATGAATCTTCGGAGCGGTACTCAAGTTAGTGGTCCTTCCCATCCGAAATTACCAGCCCCTCCCGCCATTGATAAGCGCGGAGGGGAAGCCGAGCACCTACACTCCCCTCAATCGAAAGAGAAAACTCAGGTGGTGATCCCGAGAGGTGAAGAATTTGGTGATCCTCAAGTGGCTGATCCCTCGAGGACCGAAAAGTGCAAGCGAAAGTCGAGGGTGATCCCGACTACCGAGAAATCT
The DNA here is from genome assembly GCA_026214975.1 of Gentiana macrophylla. Taxonomy (NCBI): domain Eukaryota; kingdom Viridiplantae; phylum Streptophyta; class Magnoliopsida; order Gentianales; family Gentianaceae; genus Gentiana; species Gentiana macrophylla. The sequence continues at coordinate 17,621,442 of CM047806.1, forward strand.
GAAAAAAGCGTTCGTTGGAAGGATGCGGAAGACAGTTGTCGGTGCATCCTCGAAAAGGGTTTTCTCACGAGGATGACCTTAAGAAACTTCCATTTCCACCAAGAAAGAGCAACATTCCTTTGATTGAGGATAAGAAGCACGAAAGGTGCTAAACCTTTTGAAAAATACTCGAGTGAATCTTCCATTGTCGGATGTCTTAGTCGAGATGCCTAAGTATACAAAATTTATCAAGGATGTTGTGTCTTGAAGAAGAAATTAGCTTGAGCATGGAAAAGCGATTGGTGAGGATTGTTCCATGATTAATTATGAAAACTTACCAATTAAAAGAGGTGACCCTGGCAAATTCGTACTTACAGATTTTGATGGGAGGTCTAGTCTTCCCAAATTCTTTGTGTGATCTAGGTGCCTCTATAAGCCTTATGCCAATGTCTCGTATGCAAGCAAATTTCGGTTTACAAAGTCTTCTAGAACCCACTACTATGAGTTTACAATTCGCGGATAGATCCTCTAAGAAAGCTTCAGGAATCTAAAAGGCGTTTTGGTTGATTGATCGATTTACCTTTCCGGTTGATTGGTATGTCTTAGATATAGAGAAAGACGAAAACGTTCCCTTGATTCTAGGAAGACCTTTCTTATCTACAGCTCGAGCTCTCATCGACTGCGATGGTGGGCAAGTGACTATCCGAGTTGGTGACCAAGAGGTGAGTTACAATGTCTTAAAGTCCATTCAAGTACCCTCTGGCCCTCCAACCGGCTTTTCCATTGATTATATGACGGATGATTTCATCGACTATATGGATAAGCAAGTCATGGGCTGTAGAAGCGAGGAATATGAGCGATTAGTTGATAATTTGAATACTCATGGTAGGGTGAATCTGGATCAACTAGCAGCTGATTTTGAGGAAGAGCTGTTGGAAGGAGAAGCTTTGGCGGTGGGACCACAGAGTAAACTCAATGATATTGAGTTGAAAAGTGGAGATCTCAAGTCTAGTTTAGAAGCCCCCCCTGCGGATTTGGTGTTGAAGCCGTTACTCAAACATCTTAAGTATGTGTTCTTAAGAGAGGCGACAAGCTTCCTTTAATCATATCTGCCAAGCTTTCCCGTACAGAAGAAATGAAACTGATTAACGTCTTGAAGAAGAATGAAAAAGCTTTTGGTTGGCAAGTAGGAGATATCAGGGGAATATCTCCTGACATCTGCATGCACAAGATCAAGACGAATGAGGCGCCAAGTGTGTCGACAGCCCAAATGAAGGCTAAACCCTCATATGCAAGAAGTCGTTAAAAGGAAATCATTAAACTTACGGACATGGGAATCATTTATGCCATCGCGGATAGTGAATGGGTTTCCCGACTCAAGTAGTTCCCAAAAAGGGTGGAATTACAATTGAAAAGAATGAGAAGGAGAGGAAATTGCATTGAGGCTTGTTATCGGTTCTGAGTCTGCATCGATTATCGAAAGCTCAATGAGGTAACCATGAAAGATCACTTTCCCTTCCATTCATTGACCGGATGCTCGAGCGCCTGGCGGGCACGCTTTTTTCTGTTTTCTAGATGGATATTCAGGATATTTCCAGATACCCATTGATCCGGTGACCAAGAAAAGACCACCTTCACTGCCCTCTTATGGTACATTCGCATATAGGCGAATGCCGTTCGGTCTCTGCAATGCCCCCAGCTACATTTCGATGTATCTTTGGCCATCTTTGACGGGCTTGTAGAAAAGTGTATGGAGATTTTTATGGGCGATTTTTCGGTTTTTGGTCGATCTTTTGATGATTGCCTTGACAATCTTGATCAGTGTTATCCGGATGTGTGGAAAGAACCTAGTACTTAATTGGGAAAAATGCCATTTCATGGTAGATGAAGGAATAGTTCTTGGCCACAAGATCTCCGCCAAAGTATATAAGTAGATAGGGCCAAGGTAGAAGCTATTGAGAAGATGAGTTACCCTAAGAATGTTCGGGAAGTCCGAGGTTTTCTCGGACATGTCGGCTTCTATAGGAGGTTCATTCAAGATTTCTCCAAGATAGCCAAGCCCCTGTCCACTTTACTAAAGGAAGGCGTTGAGTTTAATTTTGATGAGAGAGCGCAAGCAAGCGTTTGAGGAGCTTAAGGATCGTTTAATATCCGCTCCGATTCTTATATCGCTCGATTGGAACCTACCATTTGAGCTTATGTGCGGCGCATCAAACTATCTTTGTTGAGTCTTTGTTTCAGGGCAAAAGATCAAGGAAAGTTCACCTATCTATTACGCATAAGTCACACATTGAACCCTCTCAAGTTAACTATACTACTATCGAAAAGGAACTCACGGCGTAGTCTTTGCTATGGACAAGTTTAAGTAGTTACTTGTTAGGAGCTCAAGTGATCGTGTGGACTCGATCACGCCGCTTTGCGTTATCGATGACTAAGAAAGAGGCTAAACCGCGCTTACTACGTTGGATATTGACCTACAAGAGTTTGACGTTCAAATTAAGGATAAAAAGGCGGTGAGAATGTAGTAGCGGATCATGTGTCTAGGATGTTAAGCGAGGAAAAGAATGAACCGGATGATATAGATCTTTACTTTCCTCTAGAAAACATCATGTTGATCGATGGCGCTCCACGATGTTCCATGGTATTCTTCCATTGTAAACTACCTTCATGGCCGTTATCTCGATCCAGAGATGTCTTATCAGGAGAAGAAAAAGTTCTTCTCGGATTTAAAATATTTCGTTTGGGATGAACCTTATCTTTTCAAGATCTGTAAAGATGGTTTGCTTAGGAGATGTATTCGGAATCGAGCAACGCGACATCATTGAGCAAAGATGCCACGGTGGACCCACAGGAGGTCACTTTGGTCCGTGGAAAACCGTTGCTAAGATCTTTCAATCCGGTTTCTATTGGCCTACGATCTTTAAAGATACGGAAGCTTTATGTAAAGCTTGTGATAGGTGCCAAAGAACCGGTACTCTGACAAGGCGTTTTGACATGCCTTTAAAACCCATCCTCGAATGCGAAGTCTTTGATGTATGGGGTATCGATTTTATGGGACCATTCCCATCATCTTGCGGTAATAAATACATCTTAGTCTGCGTGGATTACGTGTCTAAATGGGTGGAGGCCCAAGCCACTCCTCACAATGATCATAAAACGGTAATGAAATTTCTAAAGAAGAATATTTTCGTGAGGTTTGGATGTCCACGTGCCTTGATCAGTGATGAAGGGACGCATTTCTGCAATCGACCCCTAGAGAAAGTACTTGAGAAGTATGGTGTTCGTCATAAAATTGGCACACCGTATCATCCGATGACTAGTGGTCGAGTTGAAAGAGCAACTTGAGCATTAAGAAGATCTGGAGAAAGCTCATTATGATCATAGGAAAGATTGAGTCTAAAGTTGGATGATGTACTGTGGGCATATCGAACTGCCTATAAGACCCCCATGGGTACGTCACCATATCAAATGGTCTACGGCAAACCATGTCATCTGCCTGTCGAGTTAGAGCATAGAGCTTATTGGGCTACAAAGTTTCTGAACTTTGATTCCCAATCTTGTGGGAAGCATCGACTACGGATTCTACATGAGTGGACGAATCGGACTCCAGGCCTATGAAAGTGCCAGGATTAGTAAGGATAAGATGAAGCTACTCCACGATGCTAAGATTAAGAGGAGAGAATTTCATGTCGGCGAACAAGTTCTTCTATATAATTCCAGGTTACATCTGTTTCCTGGAAAGTTAAGGACACGTTGGTCCGGCCCTTTCGAGATTCTCCAAATCATTCCGGGGCGTTCTAGAACCGTGGTTATAGTGGTGAACCGTTTGAGTCAACGGTCAAAGATGCAAACACTATATTGGTGAACCCAAAGAGACATCTTTGATTGTTAAATTTCTCGATATTCTCGGATGTGGTGTTACTCGGTCGAAGAATTTGTGAGTTATCGCCCGAATTGTTCTCCGAGGATGACGGTAGTGATCCGTCTCGAAGAAGTTCGGCGGTAGTCTGCGATATGGAAGAGTTAGAAAGGGGCGACAACTTAAGCGTCATCGGAGGAGTCGGAGGAGAAAGAACACAACCATGGGGAGACTTAAGAAGGTTTGGAGAGCTTTCAAAGATTTCACCCGTGTGTGAGATCTTTGTTCTGCGACCACACACTCGATCGAGCTTAAGCGAGGTAATGGTGGCGAGAAAGGATAAATGGCCTGATCCGGTGAGCTTATAATGTGTCGAGCTAACGACATTAACCAAAAAGCGCCACCAGGGGGCAACCTAGATATCGTCCTTTTAGTTATTTTGTTTTATGCTTTGATAGTGTTAGTATTTAAGTTTAGTTTATTCGATTTTAGCCTTATTAAGTTTTGTTTTTATCTGTCGAGTTAGTTGTGCTTTCTAGATATGGATTTGGTGTTCGGCCGGAGGAGTTACCTTTCTTAGGAGGATTCCACTCATTATTGTAGATGACGGACCGGGAGGAACCATCGTTTTGCACGTAGATTTTGACATTAGTACCCGCGTCAAGGCGGTCACCTATGTTCTCATTGTTCCCCGTTGTTCGGGAGGTGGAGACTTTACTACCGAGGAGTTACAGGCAGGCTCTAGGGCGTCCTTACACCATCCTCAATGATCCGATCTTTGACAGATTTAGCGCTTAGCCAAGTCTTTGCCGAGCACTTCGAGGTGTTGATGTATTTGGTGAGGACCGGGGTTTACAAGATGAGTATGACTTCCCTCCGGCGATTGACATGCTCCGCCGTCTCATTCAGTGATCGATTGGTCGGACATTTATGATGACTAGCGTTCTTAGGATGTTTCGTCGAGCAAACGACGTAAAACAAAGCGTTGAGTGGGAGGCAACCCTTGCTTTTCCATTTGTTTTTATTTATTAGTAATTTTGTACTTCATTTGCTTTTTATTTGTATTTTTGAAGTTTTATTTAAGTTTAATAAGAAAGGAAATTTTGAATTTGATGTGTATGGAAATTTTATAATTTTTGCACTTATCTCGCTTGGGCGCCCGCCCGTAACTCTGGACGCCCGTCCGCCTTGACCAATTTTAGGACGAAGCGCCCACTAATCTCGGGCGCCCGTCCGCTTTATTCCCTCCAATCTGTATGTGATTTCAAATCTTGACGGCGGCGTCGATAAAGCGGGCGCCCGCCCGGTTCATCGACTTCTCGGTGGGCGCCCGTCCACCGAAGTTGACGACAGCGTCCAACCTCGTCTATATATACCCCACCATCGAGTGAACCTCACTTTTTCGAGAATTTCAAAACGCAAAAACGGTTTCTCTCCCTCCTTTTGCCCTAAAATCGTCGATTCTAAACCATTTCGAGCGATTCAAAGTGCTATAGGCCGCCCTTGATACCCTCTCTTTGATTTTCATAACCAAATCCCCCAACACACGATATTTTTGGAGAATCAGGACCCACTTCAGTCCGACTTTTTGAGCGAAAATTCCGATTTTGGGAGCCAATTTGGTGTTCTTTGGACTAATCTTCATCTCGATCAGCATCTACTCACCCTACTTGGTAAGTTGGTAACAACTTTTCTGGATTTCATTCACGTTTTTGTGAGTTCGATCTTTGGGTCGGCTCGTTTTCTTGAATGTCACCTTAATTTGTTTTTTTTCTGGTTTTGGTGTTTCTTTCGCCTGCTGTTTTGGTGATGTGGTGTTGTGATGGGTGATGAATGGGTTGTTTGGTGATGATTATGGATGTGGTTTGTGGTTTGGTTGATTTGAAATCCCGCTTTGGATGATAAACGGGTATCCTTTGTGCACATTTGGATTGTTTGGTTTAGATTAGGCGTGGAAATGGTTCATAAGAAGGCGGTTGTGAAGAGGCATGGTAAGGAAGTGGCCGGGAGGCGGGAAGAAGCGTAAAGAGATTGACCCTACCTTAGTTGATCCTAACCGGGGTGTGAGTATTCGTGAGCAACCCCCTAGAGCCACCCAAACTAGGGCAACCTTACGAGATGAGCCAACCTCGGAATCTGAGACGGATGATGATGTGCCTTTAGTACGGATGCCGAGAGTGCAGAGAGGTGGAGGTTCGTCTAGGGCTGAGGAGACTGTCGATGCTACCCGGGAAGAGGAGCCAGTTGTACCTAGGGCAGCCCCTCCTAGGAAGAAGTCTAAAACCGTTGCCCCGATGCCATTGCCTCGTCGTTTCGTGAACCCTAGAGCTCATGAAGTTTATACCAAACACTATTTTTCGAGAAACATGTTGGTTGAGAGGGCTATTTTGGAGGCGAAGGTCGATCCGGGGTTCGTTAAGTTGCTTAAGGATAGGAAATGGGAGGCCTTGATGACAATCCCGACTACCCCGGTGAATAGCTCCTAGTTCGGGAATTTTATGCAAAGCTGTTCGGAAACCGACTTGGGGACAAAGGTAGTCGTGGTTCGAGGGTGGAAGTTCCTTTACACCGGAGGTGATTAATCGGAAATACAACTTAGCGGCTTTCGAGGTCGGGACTATAAGGAGGAGATTGTGCATAGGCGAGTTTGGGGCGGGATCTTTTGGAGGAGTTGAGATTGAGAGTTTGCCCGGATGTGGCACTGGGCGTTGAGACCGGGAGGAGACCGGAAGGAGTTGGTTACCACGACTGGGCGGAGGATTGGAAGGTCCGGTGTCGATTCATTCGTAATCGGTTGTTGCCTAAGAACAACTTGACACATTTTCATATAGGTGACACAGGAGTGTTGTATGCGTTGACATTTGGTTTGAATGTGGATGTGGGGACGAGCTTTGTATGGCGAGATCTCGATCAATCGAAGGTTTATACACGGAGCTTGATCATACCTCATTTGATCCACGATTTGTGTCTCGATGCCGGTGTGCCTGAGTTTGGGGCGGATCATAAACCGAAGAACCCAGGCCTATCTGAGAGGGAAAGAGTAAGCCCTCGGGACACTTCGAGCCGGAGGCTTTCTACGGAGCCTGGTTCGTCGGCAAACACCTCGTCGCGTCCTCCCTTCCTCCTTTATCTCCCGGCCGTCAGGATGCGGTTAAGCATGGCCAATAGTTTCCGGGAATGGCTCGGTGATATTCGGGATACACGAACAACATGTTGACGATTCTTGGTGCATCTGTGAGGGCGGCAACCGAGGATGACAGAATCTTCAATCCGAGCTCCGTTGATTATCTTTTTCTTGATGAGATTGAAGCAGGTCATTGCGGATGCTTTACACGACTACGAGTCATCTTGAGATGAGGAGCGACGACTCGGCGGCTAGGGCTACGGCACCACCTTCTGGACCCTCCTCTGATCCTCCAGCTGATGATTCTGCGGCGCCGAGCCAACCTTGATTTTATTTTGTCTATTTTTACATTGGTTGTTTTGTATTGACACTTTTACTTCTACGGTTCGTTGTAATTTTGATATTGCTACTATTTATTTCCAATGGACCTTGTAAGCCATAAAGCGGCGTACTTTTCGTTTCAAGCGTGTTTCAACTTTCGGATGTATTGAGTGCTCTCACTTTGATTTATCTTTATTTTTGATATCTCTTTTCATGTTGGTATGACTCCCGTTTTCCCGAGATGGTTCCATGTTGTCTAAGTTGTGCAGTATCTACATTGTCAGTTACGCATTCTTGATATCATTATGAAGGCTCCGGCCTGACCAACGATTCGAGTTTCGATTTAAATCAGCTAAGTCTTTTCTTTTTATTTTCGTTTTGCACAACATGAGGACATGTTGATTTTTAAGTGTGGGGGAGGGGAATGTTTCGATATGTATCTACACATTTGTTTATTTCAGTAATGTTTCTATGCAAATGAGCTAAAATTTTTGAAATTTTCCGATTAATCGTTGTTTTTGTTTTTGTCGAGTAGGCAATACATGTTAATGTTCTTTGTTTTCGATAGTCATCTATGCTATGTATCATATATTTGGTAAGTTAGATGTTTCACCTGACACTATTTTTCACGAGCCGTAGTAAATGATGAGCTAATTTATAAAGCTATACCCCTTTTGGATTAGTAGTTTTTGATTATCTCGTAAGTCATGTGCTTAGTGCTACGTATATATCGTGAGATTTATGATAGTTTGTATTTAGATCCGAAGTATGATATACTGTGAATATCTAAGGTTTGAATGTGATAAGTACACGTAGCTATTGTCAAGTGAAAAAGTTGAATTAATATGAAATTATTCGGGTGTGTCGAAAGCTAGTCGATGATTTGAGTGAGATAGGGTATACCACGTATGTCCTATACCACTATGATGACTAAAAGCTCACGGTCGAGTAAAAGTCGCCTTATGATTGGAGTAAGGTAGGGTATTATCTCGAAATGTCCTATTCTCGCTATGATGAGGCAAGAGCTCATTCGATGTGTGTTTTAAGTGGAAAGTTAAATCAAGCGATAAAGTGTTATGAAATGTATATAAGACTAAGTTATCGTCTATCTTATCCCAGTATAAACCGATAGATATGTTGTAGGGATTATCCTCCGAGTATGTCGAGAAAGGCCCTAGATATATTCGATCATTCTTTTACGGATATATCACGTTTGTAGGGTGCATCTTATGAGTGTCCTTTATTACTAGTCTCACAAGGGGTATTAGCTAGTTTTGCTTTGAGTTTCTCGAGTTTGGATATAGTGGAAGTTTATTATGGCTATGCACACGCCTGAGGGTGAACTTCGATTTATTGGATATGTGTTATGCACGTTTAGATGCTGTTCTTTTCTCGAGCCTAACTTTTGTTTTGTTTTGCTGGGGACGAGCAAAAGCTTAAGTGTGGGGAGTTGTTAAGGGTGAATTTATACGATTTATAACGCTATATTCTATGATATTTTTCCCGTAATTGTACTAAATTGCATAAGAAACGAGGGTTTAATGGATATATTGAGCAAATGAGATTTTAGAAGAGTTAATCGCAAAATAGGTTGATTTATGTGTTTTAATTGTGATTTTATGATTATTTGAGCATTATTACATTTTGCGATGTTTTTATGTGTTATAGATACATGTTGGAGGCTCAAAAGATGATCAAAGGTTGATTAAGTTCGAGCTAATTGATGATAAAAGAGATAATGAAGAAGTGGGATAGAGATAGAAGAGATAAAGATCAATAAATCAAAATCGATCATATCAAACTGGCGTCCAGTATCTCCGTCCAGTGGACGGGCGTACGCCTCGATTGATTGGACGGCGTCAGGTGTCATCTTTGATTCGGAAGTTTGGGCCGCTGGAGTGGACGCTGGATGGACGAGCGTCTGGTCATGACTCGGCCCGATTCAAGTATTATTGAAGAGTGGGACGGGCGTTCAAGGTTTCAGACGGGCGTCGGTGGCGACTTTAGCGAACCGACTTTAAAATCTATATATAGTCGGCTGTTTTCTCCACAAAAGATCATCATACACACATTATTCAAAACCCTAAACCTAGGGGCGGCTTTAGGCTGCGTTTTCCATCTTTTTTATTCCTATTTTTATGCTCTTAATTTAGATTAAACACTAGTTACTTTTTATGTACTTTTTCTGCAAATTTGAGTTCTTGAGGATGTTCAGAGGCTAAAAGCTTCATCAAGCGAGTATTGTGAAGCCGTCCAACAATTGTTGATTTCGTTTTCTTCGATTATCTTTGTGAGTTTTTAATAAAGGTTGTTTCTTATTCATGCTTATTCATGTTTAATTTGCTTTTATATCGGAAGATATGCATGTGTTGATTGTTTATTGTTGATGGAAGTCTTAATAAACCCTAGATCACCATGAATAAGAATAGTAATTCGAATCTATAATAACGGAAGTTAATAGGTACGATTACTAGGTTATAAACACGAAGTTTGCACCTTTGATTATTAAGCGCGTTAATCTTACATCGGAAGATAATAGATTGATAGATGAACTTTCTAAGGAATTAGGGTTCATGTCTAGGTAAGGTGAATCACAATCTGAATAAAAACTGCACTATAATCGAGATAGGGAATCAATGCTTGTTGGATAGGTGGATCAATCCTCGTTTGCTCGTTATAAATTTGATTTAAATCCTTAAAAGCTTAAATTTGTCTAGTTAGTTTACTTTTATCCGCATCTTAGATTAGTTAGTTTAAATTGGTTCATGACCCGTATCTTTCCGGCTTTAGATCATCTCTTACGTCGCTTTTACGTTTTAGTTTTAGTTTAATTTACAATATTCGTTTAGTTTTATCCGTTATTTAGCTTAGTAATCGTGACATAGGTTAGTTAGATAAAAACTAGAAACCACAATCGTTTAGTTCCCCGTAAGATCGACCCGGCATTAGCCTCCATACTACGATCCTTATACTTGAGGTTAACCGGATTATTACTTGTTTATTTTGTGTCGATAAAATCCGTGACAACTATAAAACTTATATCCTTTGGATTTTTCTGGGTAACCTTGAAGTAACCACTAACGTTTCTAAATCCAATTTCTTTACTTGTGGATTGTAAATTCTAGCCTCAGCTGGACATCCCCATATTTGGAGATGCTTCAAATTTGGTTTCCACCCTTTCCACCATTCAAAAGGTGTCTTTGGAACTGCCTTAATGGGAACCTTATTTGCAATATAAACAGCTGTCCGTAAAGCATCCATCCACAATGATATAGGCAAGTCGGTATGACTCTTCATAGATCTAACCATTTTTCATATCGCACGATTACGCTTTCTACTACACCATTCCTCCATGGGGATCCAGGCGTTGTGTATTGACTAATGATTCTAGCTTTTAGTGAATTTTTGCAAAAGGTCCAGGATGTTGTCCTGTTTCATCATACTTTCCATAAAATTCACCACCTCTATCCAACCTTATGATTTTCACCTTTCTATCTTGTTGCCTCTCGACTTCAGTTATGAACATTTGTAAAGTGTCCACAGATTGAGATTTGTCATGCAACAGGAATAGATAACAATAACGTGAATAATCATTGACAATAGTGATAAAATACTTTTCTCCTCCAAAGGTGGGAGCATCAAAGGTCTACAAATGTATGTATATATAATTTCAAGAAGCTGGGTACTTCTTGTGGCTAAATATACAAAATATTTAATGAGGCTAATTTAAACAACACTTACATAAGAGTAGAGTATAGACAAGAAAATAAGGTGCTCCTGTGGGTAGTCACCATAAATTCTTCACATAATGTCGTGATACTCACACATAACTGAGTGATATTTTTGTAGAGAAGACGAACAAGGTATCTGTGGATATCCTTGACCTTCGTAATATACACTCCATTTATCTTTATGTTGTGATGATAAGTTGAGTTTTCAGCAAAAGTGGCATTAAGATAAGTTTAATAAAAAAGGGCTACACTTAAAAGCTATCAACTTAATACAACATAAAGTTGCTTATACCAACTAACTAGGGTCAAAACCAATGTATTCCTTAATTTGACATATCCTTAATTAATTTGAACCATTTGGCAATTTAACTGAATATCAATAAATTTTTCAATCACTTCACATAATGTGATAAAACATTTCATGTATCATCATGTTAGGCTGCTGTGGCAATACCCAACATTTGACACCATTGACATTCAAGTATCGGCAATCATACAGAGGTCAACTAAAAATTATGTTGACATAAACATGTGCAATGTAATACTTAAAGATGGTTCAAGTATACGTGTTTATTGTCTTACTAAACTTGCAAAATAAATATGTCACGATCTAATCACTAAACATAATGTGAATAGTCTTTATATGTATTTGAGCTGCTGTGGCAATACCCTAAACTTGACACAACTATAAGACATATTTATAATCTTTACAATAATTCAATAATTTAAAGGCCAAAACTTGATGACATGTCAAAAACTTTTATTATGAACCCAATATACACAAAAATATGTAATTCACACTTTAATCATATTCAGTCACTTTATTAATAAGCGACTTTGTAGATTCGGATGTCATAACTTAATCATCAACAATAAATGATTTAACACATAATATGTGACAACTCATATTCTAAAGAGTAGGCCTTCCAATTCATCACAAAGATATGTACATACTAAGTACACAAATTGAAAGTATATAAAAGAAGGAATGAACTGCTATGATAAAAGAACCATTATCAATAGTCACATATTATTTATCACTTAACGTGTTAAATCATCATTTATATAAAGAGAGACCAATATACTAATCAATTAGCTTTATGTGACTAACCTATTATGTGTCATTGTTTATCACTCACATAATGTGATAAATCACAAGATATATGACACAAGATGTTTGATTAAACACTTTATGTAGAGTCTTTCCAAACAATAAAATTTTATAATGTAACGAATTAATGTCACAAAGGAAAGACTAATACTTTTATTCAATCACTTGACTTCATGTGGCAAAACACTTATATATCACAACATATGTCATGTACTAATTGTGACAAGTTATTTAATATGTGAAACGTATAATATAGTTTGATTTAATAGTCTTCACTTAATGTGCACATAAGAACGAAAGAAAAAAAAAATGTACACTCAAGCATAACTATACAGACAGACTTATAATATAATCAATTCTTCACGATTTCAGTAGTATAGCTAAATTGTGCTAACATGAATATGGAAGACTATCTTTAATTAATCAAACAATTTAAATGATATTCATTGGCTCAGATGTTGATCGTAATGCAATATAATTTTTTTTTTTTTTGCCGAATAATGCACTAAGATCATTTAATGCAAGATTAACATAAAATAATCAACCGAAATAAAATGGCCCAAAGAAGTGATTGCATTGAGTGCTATTTAATTAGCATCCGTTATTTATTTATTTATTTGAAACAATAAATAAACAAGCAAATTATACGACAAACCTAATATAATATACTTTAGTGCCGGCCGCCGCAACAACATTCAGAAGATATCGTAATTACTTAAACCTTTATTTATTTATTTGTTGTTAATTTTTTTTTTTTTTTTTTTTTTAATAATAATAATAATAAACAGAATTGAAACGTAAACAATTATGCAACCCTAATTTTGCCACTATGCATTGCCGCCTATCAGCTTTCATCAATGCAGCAATTAACTTTTTATTTTTATTTTTAAATACTATCTTAATATTATCATTGCTATATTGATAGCACAGAACCCTAGTCAATATTGCTCAGCCGCAGGGAAGAGACAGAAGTTTGCTAGAACACTTAAAATAAAAAAAAATTACTTGTACTCATGCACATAACCTTACGACCCTTTCCCAGCCGCATACTTTGACCCCAAACACCATTAATGTGATACATCACTATTTAGGGCTGCGGATGCATACAAAGCAGGATCTAATATCATAAGGTTTCAACTTTTGCAATTACGGGTTGATTAAGCATCAGTGAACGATTAGCATCAGTCCTTAATAATCGATCAACAATAGCAATGAAATTGAATTTTATAAATCAAATAACATAGATGATAGGCTGGCTCTGATACCACATGTAAATTAAACGGTAAATTCAAAGTACCTTAATAGTGGAAGAAATCATCAGGATCGTTTCCTACATCCATTGTTACTCGACTACGTCTCCGTTGTTCCCGTCTTGATGAGAGGATTCCGGCATCTCTCTCATTATGTGTTGGTTTCTTTCGTATGCTTTATGATGGAGTAAAGCATTGCTTTTATAGGCGGAGAGAGGGCCGAAATCCGAATGACTTAGTGTTTAGCTTTAATCTCGGCCGTCCATCAAAGCCGAGTTTTAATCGGATTAAAACTCCTTTTAAATAACCAATAAATAATAAATAGCATATTTCCTAGGGAAAACGAATTTCCTATAAGACCACTATTACGGGGAAGGAAATTAATCGAGCTCTATAAAAACCACGACATAATTTTTCTTACATTGGATTGATTTTCAGGGACGCGATTGGTTCAATCATAGCTTATTTTTTCGGTTCGCTTTGACCCTGGCATGCAGGTGATTTTGCTGACGATGGAGGAGGTTATTCGCCTGGGCCTTTCTACGGTTATCTTTGAGATGGATTGCATGTCCTGTATCCAAGCTCTTTCGCGGCCTTTGGAGGATTTATTAGTGTTTAACTGTTTAGCACATGATTGCCTAGCGCTACTGCAGTCTTTTGTTTCTTCTTCTTTTTCGTTTGTCAAGCGAACTGGTAATATCCCAGTGTATTTGTTTGCTAGGCATGGTAGCTCACGTGGATCGGAATATATGTTCAATCAGTTAATCGCTCTATGACGGTGTTGTATAAGTTTAAACCATTGAAATAAAAAAAGTACGCTATTGCGTATGTTGTTGGGCTTGATTCCTTTCACAAGCTTTCTTTCCTACTCAGCTTAGGTTTTAAGTTTACCTGACATACCATACCGCTTACATGCAATTGTAATCAGGATACCTCCTACCAGCTTTGATTAGGTTAGTGTTCACAGTTAGTGCTCACCCGACCATTCTTCTCTCGTACTCCCCATCTGTGTTTGGAAACATGGGGAATCACATGTTCCTTCCTTAATGTGTCACCATTGTGTCCGTTTGCTATTAAAAATTATTGATGGCGTTTTCAGATGGCTCTAAACCCAGTTTTTAGCAAGAGTTCGGTTTAATTTGGTAAACATGTCAAGTAGCAATTCTTTTTTTTTTTTTTGAGGGGGTCAAGTAGCAATTCTAAATGGTCATAATTGGGAATACAATTGAAATGATAAATATCTTGGGCTTCCTTTAATTTGTTGTTTTGAAGACCTAAGAAGGAAAGCGGATGTAAAAATTGCCCGGATGGAATCAAATATTTATATCCATGGCAAGCAAGGAAATACATATCCAAGACATTCCAACACTATTATGACATATATATATATTTTTGTGATGCCCATCTCTGAAACTGGGCCCTTTTCTGAAAATGAGTGCCCGACTCATAAAAAATAATTTTCTTTAACTTAATTTCCATGTGATTAAGTCGACATACAGTAAATGAAATTAAATGCGGAAGCTAGTAATAGAATTAAAAATCAAAGATTGGAAATTCAAAGGTTGACATAACCACGGCCAAATTGAGAAACTCGGAATAACCAATATTGCAATTATTGTTTTTAGGGGAATATTGCAATTCTAAAGTCATAAATGTACCATACACGTACTAAAAATCCCAAATTTGTTGCCTAGCTAGACACAGATGGAGTGATTTCTTTCATCATCCGACCATTTGGGAATGGATCTAAGGGCATTACATTACGTACCACCACGACTTCTTTGAATAAGATGTGCGGTTTATATATTGCAAAATAATAAACAATTAGTATTGGAAACAATACAGGGAAGACAATAAGCTTTGATGGAAAACATTAATTGCGCAAAGCCATAAAAGATACTCCCTCTCTTTTTTATATGTCTCAGAGAGAAAAATCACACTGATTATGTCTAAAATACAATATTTGAAATGTATATTTCTTTTATTGAAGATGAAAATTACTTTGTTGGTAAATGAGTTTTTAATATTGGAAATGTATTTTTTTATTGTAGATATAAATACTTTGTGTTGGAAATGTAAAACGACATATAAATATAAACAAAACAAATACTGAAATGTGACAGATAAAAAACAACGGAGGGAGTATATCGAAAGAAAACCTGGATATATATCATGAAATGCCACCCAAATGAATGCAATGTTATGAAATATTGAAACTGCATGTATAATTGACTACCAACCTAATAGGAGTAATAGCTAGCGAAATTGTGAAGAATATCTCAAACTTACAATAAAATAATGTAATGCATGTCTGCCAAGGAAGATGAAATGATCACTACATATATTGTGACACTACACTTTTCTCGACTATTGACAGGACTACTTGATGAATTAATATAGGTGTCGTTCATTAACTAAGGACCAGTGACACAGTACGTGTAGTGGTCATATCATTTTTTCGTCTGATAATCAAGGGATCGATCAGCCTTAGTTATCTGAGCTCAAGCTCTCCTCCTCGTACGTTATCCGACTCCTTGCTGACCCGCATTCATCCATGCGTATATTGGACTTGTAATTCTTTAGAGAAGCAAAACTCATCAAATAGGAGAAAAATAGTACATCATGGCTATGCTTCTTTTTTCCCATAATCCTCATACTTCCTCTTTTGAGATTGTAGACATAGTGTCCTATGTGATTGAATAGCTAGCTCCCCGTTTGAAGCAAAAATCGCTTTTAGAACTCCGGCCTTGAAGTGAAATTTCCTTGGATGTAAATCAAGGTTAATTCTATAGTCAGAGCATTCCCACAATTGTTGTGAACGATCCTTCAATTTCCTTATGTTAATGTCAACTATTAACATTTTACCTCTACTGATGATTTGAACCAAAGATAAACAACCCTCGATGTTCAGTAGATTTATGTTGCAGTTCAAATGTTTAAAAACTACAGGGACAGGGCAAGACATCGCTTTTAACTCCTCACTGATAACATCGAATTCCATGATCTCAAGATGTAATGTGGCAGCCCTGCTGAAGGCGCGGTTATAGTATATAGCATCTTGTCTAGCCTCAACAGCCCAATAGAGATACTTGTCGATGAATACTGGATCAATGAAATGAATCCTAGGATTCTTATTCGAAGGATTAATATTAATCGTATGCCAACAAGAATGATTTGACTTCAAATTTGGGTCTTTGTACTTGACGTTTTCAAGATCGCGATATTCTCCAAAAGCAGCAGTGCTCCTTTAATAAAGGATGGAAATACACTCCATGTAAATCACTCGTAGAAATTTCTAGTGATGTTCTCACATTTTCACCATTCATTGGATTGAATATAACGAAATTTCCGGAGGAGTACTCGGTTTCAGAGATAATTTGTTCTGAGGCAATTAATCCGTTAAGAGAAAACAGAATGAGAAATTCACTATCAAATCTGTTCCAATTTGAGGCAACTTGTCCGATATCAGAAAAAAGATCGCGATATTGACTAGAAACCGGCCTGTGAATCACTGATCTCATTCGTCCAGTTTCCCACCATATGTCCAACAAAAGAGTGTCATCACGCCTTGTAATCATGTCATCAGCAACAAGAAACATAGGAAGATAACCGTGTTTAAGATGCAAATCCTGATCGGAGGTTAAATCTTTGAATCTGCGGCAAACACATCGGCAATGTACAACATCTTTTACGGGAAGCCTACTTAAAATATCTGTGAAAATCTCATCAGAGAGATAATACTCAGATTTATTTTCAACCCTTCTTCGGGTGAAACGACCTCGCTGATTGTTCATGTTAGTATGAATCAAAACAAAGATTTCTATAGATATTTTGATGATAATATATATAAATGTAGTAAAAACCTTTTATATATGTTTGAATTGAACAATTTTTTTATTTATTTAGATGATGATTTTTGATATTGATAAAGCTTTTAAAGATTACCAAGGTGGTGCAAAGATGTTTTATTTATTTATTTTTTTATAATTGGTTTTTAATCGATGAGAATAGGATTTTGTTTGCACTTTTAAGTTAATCCTCGTTCTCAAAAAAAAAAAAAAAAAGTTAATCCTGAAAAAAAAAAAAAAAAAAAAAAAAAAAAAAAAAAAACCTAATCCTCGAATGTTACGATAGGCGTTAAAGTATATATCCATTCCAACTCAGTCACTATACATTTCTTGTTTATGGTTTAATTTAGTAATCATCACTATTCCTAAAAATAATCATCATTATAAGTAACTATATATATATATATATCAATAGGGGCATTGCCCCTAATTACTTAATGGATCCGCCTCCATATATAAATATAAATAAATAAATAAATATGTATATACATGCGTGTGCGTGCGTGTGTGGAGAAAAGTTCAAACATACGTTTGATAGAAAGAAATAATAAGGAAAACATATATTTCATCAGTACACTTATACTTTATTAATAGCAAGATAATTAAATATAAAGGAATGTTATAACCACAACAAAATAAACACAACACATCTTACATCATTGTCAGATGTAAATCTCATCATATTCAATAGTATAAGATGTGTTATGTTATTTTGTTATGAACGTACATATCATTTTTCGAAATGTAAATACTAATACTAATATATAGAAATAAAAATCAAATTTTAGGGTGGTCAAGGATGGAGAGGAGCGACCAATTGGTTCACCAAACCCCGACCCAGCTCACATGTTCTCCAGGTCCGAAGGGATCCAGTGCCCAACTACCGACTCCTACCGGAATTGCGTTATCAGAGCTGAGCCAGGAATGGTCGTTAGTGGATGCCCATACCACCCGAGGGGTTCATCCGTGAATGGAGCCTGGGCGAAAATGATATTTTCATCACTACTACGGTCGGCCAGCCATTACTATCAAAGCTATTGGACATCAATGGTATCGGAGTGCGCCCCTTCACGAGGGTGATTTAAGTGCAACGAAACGCCTTCAACTTGAATATGGTTCGCGAAGCATCTGGCTTACCGGTAATCTCCCATTCTCGCCCCTCCCTACCGCCATCATCCTCCTCCTGCAAAACTCCAGATATTTGGGATCTTTCCCTTTTAATAATATTTCCAGCGACAATTTCATTAGATATCTTACAACTCGAATCCTTTTTTTTCCGATTCAATTTGATGTGATCCCGGGCAAGATTCATGGTGGTTTTCAAAGGAAAAACGAAGAAAAATAAATAGAGTGGAAGAGACCGGCATTTTATCCCACATTGCAAGTTTGATAGATTTTCTAAGAATTTTATTATTATTATTTCTTTTATTTTTATTTTTATTTCTATTAAATAACTTTGTCCCACGTTGTTTTGGGAGTAGTTTATTTATTTTATTCCAGCCTATAAAAAGGCATCATATGTAACTTTTACAGACAATTAACTTTTGAGTAAAATATTATTATTTGAGTTCTTTTAAACTTGTGAGTGTTCTAGGTAGAGTACTCAAACCAGAGCTTATCAAGGTCGTGAGCATACCTTGTGGCGTTCGCAAACCGAGGTTCTTAGATACAAGGATATCTAGGGGTCAAGGTCCTTAATCCAAGGTTTTTAGATACAAGGATATCTAGGGGTCGCAGAGCTTGCTTTCATTGTTCCCACAATCGATCCTAGGGTAAAAATCTGAATTGAGACTTCTCAGTTCACTTCAGTTGGTATCAAAGCGAGCATTATAGGTAACAAATATCCCAATTTTTTTTTCTTTCTTTGATTTCGTCCATTATTCAAAAAAAAATAAAAATATTGTTCTTGTTATTTCTTTAATTCGCAACCCCCCCCCCCCCCCCCATCCAAGAACACCATAAATCTTCAAATCTTCATAATCCTACCGGAAAACTTGAAGATTCTTCAAACCTTCAAACTTACGCCAATAACCCTTATTTTCCGAATCCTAATTTTCCAAACCTGTTTTGTAATGATTCGTTCCATAACCAAATCACCTCCAAACGATCTAAAATATTTACCACACATAAATCACCCTATTATCTACAATTTCTATCATGACCTCATCTTGAAATTGGATACCGAACATACTCAAAACCGCTCATCACACTGCATAATGATACATTCTGAAAATCTGCAGCAGTGAGATCTATTTACGATTTCGATTTAGGTGTTTTAGAAAATTCGAATCTCCTGATATTTTGTGATCTTATAGTAAATTCTCTGTTCTACAATTTTTACTTTTGAGTTTTTCAAATTCGTTGTAGTTTGATCATGATCTGCGTTGTAAGTCACTACTAACAATCTGAAAATTTCGATGATTGCATCGGTTCGAAAAAACGATTGTTTGACCAATTTTAAAAGTCCAAAAGATATGAAATTTTGATATCCACTGGAAAAATCGTTCCTATACAACTTTTGTCTTTTGAGTTTTTTCAGATTCGTAGTATTTTGACCACCAAATACGTGGGTTTCACACCCGTAAAATTCTGCTGTCAAAAAAATTCATCACTTTTTCCTCGATTACTTTATGTTTGATCTCTTTATATGCTTGGCGTAAACACGAGTGCATTGTGAGAGATATTTCTTGCTTTGAATATTATGAGTGACGGGATGGTATGAAGGAACAGAGGAGGGCGGAACAGAGGCGTCAAACTGAGTTAGCGGATCGAAATTAGAGATTATTAGCGAGGATGGCAAGGATCCTTGAGAAGCATGATCGAGCATTCGTTGAGGAGTATAAACAAGCAATTACGGTTAGAATGCAAGAGTTTCGGGATAGAAGAAAGAAGGAAGATGAACTATTTTGGGCAATTTTTGGGCGGATGATGCCAAACGGAGGGTGAGCGTAAGAAAGTACAATAATTGGTTGTGAGAAAAAGAAGAGATTGTTAACATTCGAGAAGTGGAGTTTAAAATGGAGGAAAATGAGAGTGTGGTGGGCAAATTTTTGGGCGGATGACGTAATTGAAGAAGGGCTGAACGTAAGAAAGCACAAGATTTGGTGACGAGAAAAATGAAGAGATTGTTAACATTCGAGAGGTGGAGTTGAAAACGGAGGAAAATGAGAGTGTGGTGGAGATGGAGGAAGAAAGTAAACCTATATATGTTTGTTGATGAGAAAGTAGAGATCGATGTCTGGGGAATCTATTATGGAGGAAGAACGAAAGGAGTTGATTTTAGTTGAGGCAAAAGAAGATGTTATGATACTCAATTCTTGTTCCAGTTTTGTTGAGTCTTCTTTGCGGGTACATGATGATCAGCTACATGAGGAGGACACCGGGTTGTTGGATACATCTAATCCAGCCCCAATATTGCCTTTGGATGATCTATCCCCGGTTGATAATGGTGGAAAACCGGCGCACACTTTTGTTGATCCTTTTGTGACGCATGTGTTAAGAAATCTACGCGGGAACACAACGGAATATAATTTTTTTTATTTTTAACCAGGATCGACTTCGTTAAAGTAATAAACAAATAAGTAGTAGACGGTGAATACCTTGCTTGATCTAAAAGAACAACACTTTGACCGTCCAAGGAGAGTAGTGGTGCACGGAGCCGTCCAAGCGTTCGGCCTTTACCGCTAGTCCACACGAACAACCGCCGGAATCCACCATTGGATTGCGACTAGAAAAATTCAGATCGCTAGACCGACCTTTCTCTCTCTCAATCTCTCTCTAGGAAGCTCTCCTATTTTTCACAAGAACTATTAGTCTCTTGGAATTATGATGTACAAAAGAGCTTGATACCCACTACATATATATAGTGGATGAGGCGCCACAAGTAGAGTAGAGAAGAAGAAAATATTTTACTAGAAAAATTAGGAAAATGGATATTCTATATTTATTTCATTAATATCTAATATTTTATATTAAATATTTTCCAATATATATATTGACAATATCTTATATTGAATATATCTTGATTATATTACCATAAATCAATTTACACATGTGTGCAAATCTATACACATTAATATCTAATATTAATATATAATAATACTTATTATCTAATTTCCAAAATCCATGTGTATCACATACACATATATATCTATGCCCCATATAGCCAAAAATTGGCTTCGGGAATAATCATAATTAATATAATCCTATGTTTAACTAATTTGCAAAATACATGTGTATCATATATGCATATATATTTCGACATAGACATCAAATATGTATATTTAATTAATCAACATAATTAATACCTTGTATTATATTTATTCACAATAAATACCACCATTAATTTATCACTATAACACTTTATAGTTGAGATAAACTTTCCTTATTTGGTTATCACTATAACCGTATTTTAATCCAGCTAGATGTTCTTATGTGTGTGACCCGATAGGCTTCCGAATATGTTGGCCGTAGGCACAAAGTGCAATTACGAAAATGCCCTTCACATCTAACGATCATGGATAGCGTCTAGCAACACGTCCACGACCCCCAATCATCGGAAGAGTCAAATGCAATGACTACTACCTTTCATGTGAAATAGTTACCGTGTAAATAGAATCATATCGCTGTTACAATATCCATACGGTCGTATTTCGAGTGTCAATACATTAACGACCGTATCTTATAATCTGGATATCATGCTCTTTCGAAGTAACTCATTTACTTCCACTTTGCAAAGATTCACGAGAGTAAGACATTCCTTATAAGAAGGTCATTTCGGATATTTACTCCTAATAATAGGATAAGTGATGAATCCTACGCATGCTTCAGTATCACACTCAATCACTACCGCATGATCGCCCCATGGCTAGGGGAAACCTCAATAGTGTCAAAGTATGACAATCCACACCGCGATGTCATGAAGACTCCGGTTTTAGGATAATTACACAACCGCCACATAGTGTGACACTTAATAAAGTAAGTGGGTCAGTCTAATGTACGCATTCTCTAATACACGTCCACGTACAGTCCAAGTGTCTCTACACTTCGATAGACGAGATATATCACTATCTTCAATAAGATAGAAGACATCTAATACGTGCTAGTCTAATCGTACTATGAATGTCCTATTTGACAGTACATACGACTAGAGACATTTAAGCATCAAACCTTTTAAAGTGAGTCGAGATCTCATCAACCATAATCACCATTATGATTTCTCTTTCACAGTTTGACACTAGGAACGTTATCATATATACAATCACAAATTGGTTCATATGGAATATATAATAACATTAAAGCCATTCATCATATGTATAAGCATAAAGAAATAGTAGAAATGATCCGACCCGGTCGGACCCGGTCCAACCCAATTGGGTTTAGGACACTATTTCAACAGCATATTGCTGTTTGTTCCCAATTAAATTGCTATGACTATGTTGTTGCCACTCCGAGCTTCAAGCACATCTATATCAAGCCAATAAACTGTTCTTATGTTCTGTTGAGGAAGCATAGATCACCATTTACACCTGCTATTGCTTTGGATTTGTATTTATGCATTGTATTTGATCCCGGTATACCATTGATGATTCTTGAGGGCTTTTCATGCTTTGTACATGTTGTTGAATTCTAAGACATCTTTTTGATTCGAGGACAAATCATTTCCAACCGGGAGGGAATGATGTGATCCCGGGCAAGATTCATGGTGGTTTTCAAAGGAAAAAAAGAAGAAAAAAGAAATGGAGCGGCATTTTATCCCACATTGTAAGTTTGACAAATTTTCTTAGAATTTTATTATTATTTATTTCTTTATCTTTATTTTGATTTCTATTAAATAACTTTGTCCCAGCTTTGGGAGTAGTTTATTTCTTTTATTCCAGCATATAAAAATGCATCATATGTGACTTTTACAGACAGTTAACTTTTGAGTGAAATATTATTATTTGAGTTCTTTTGAACTTGTGAGTGTTCTCACAAAATTACTCAAACCAGAACTTATCAAGGTCGTGAGCATACCTTGTGGCGTTCGCAAACCGAGGTTCTTAGATACATGGATATCTAGGGGTCGAGGTCCTTAATCCAAGGTTTATAGATACAAAGATATCTAGGGGCCGCGGAGCTCGCTTTCATTGTTCCTACAATCGATCCTAGGGTAAAAATCCAAATTGAGCCTTCTCGGTTCACATCACAGTTCCTCCACCAATGCGAATCCCAGTTAGATTCAAGGATGCTACACTTTTTAGTTATTAGGAGAACCCAAGTACTCTCTTTCGGATTAAGCGAAACAATCAACCTATTGAATAGAAGAGTCCGTCGACTCTTTTGAGTTTTAGAAGGTTTCAATTAAATAAGTGTCTGGAGACATTTGTTTTCATGTCTGGTGTTCTTTGTCTTTTTTAGTGTAGATTTACTCCGGTGCCTACTGGAGATAGACTCCTATCTATGCTAACTGAAATCTAAGGGACTAAGCCCATCCGGACAAAAAAATATTACACTGAAAAATATGTATAGTCTAGTCGGATTCATAAAATACTCTTAATACTGCCCACCCAATGCATTAGCTCACCCCAATTTAAACTCCTGGCTCCGTCCTTGAGGGTGGTCACATTGAATGGACCCGCCTTAGGTTGAAACAATCATCACTCCCAAAAGATTAAGCAGATGGAGAGGACCGGGAGGAAGATAATTAACATATACTCTAACACAAGTTTGTATCGCTACCGTCTTTGTTTGTTTCAAATAAAATCATAGTAATGTTACTGGTACAACCATTCTAAGACCTTGAATGTCATAACAATGAGACCTCTAATGTGACATACATTTAAGAGGAGGTTTTCTTGTCATATTATAAGCGATTTTACCGACAAATCATCAATTTGTGAGATTCTTTGTGTGCGAGTGATTTCGGAATAACAGTACTCATAAAATCATTCTTTTTATAAAAAAAATGCAAACTCTAATACTTACCGGAAATTAATGAGCAATTTTCGGGATTTGAAACGTGGCAGCAAAGTCATGTTCCACACCCATACATATATATAAATCCGTAACCCTAATACCTCTGTACATATTCTTCACACCGTTGTTTTTGTTTTCTTCTGCTAACCCTCAGTTTGAACTTAATCATATATGTACATCATGCGAGGTTCAAAGCGTAAAAGGGTTAAAGAGAAAGGAGAATATTATCTTCCTGATGAGTTAATTGTTGATATTTTGAGTAGGCTTCCGGCAAAAGATGTTCTCCACTGCCGATGTGTTTGCCGCAGATGGAGGGATTTAACCTCAATCGTAATCGAAATTTTGTAGACTTGCATCTTAAATTTGGCGGCGTTCCAATGATTCTTGCTATAGACCATTGGATTAAAGGGATTGAAGATCCTTTTTTGCTGGACAATTGGTGGGAGCCTAGATCACTTAACAGGTCAGTGATTCAAGAATTTGGTACTAAATATCGCATTTTACTTTCAGATTCTGACATTGAAGGAGGACAAAGACAAAGCAGATTTGTTGATACATTACTAATTGAATTTTCTCTAAATGGATTAATTGCCTTGCTACAAATGAGCCCTGACAAGGAGTGCTCAATAAGTTACATTATTTTCAATCCTATCAACTGTGAAAATGTAAAAATAAACCTTTCAAGAGAAATTTCTTGGGGCGATCTGCATGGAGTTTTTTCCATCCTTGGTTGAAAGAGTACTGCACCCTATGGGGAATATCGCTGGAGGAGTGGCCTGATGTTGAGCACGTGGAATACAGGGTCCTTAATTTGGGGTCGAAGCCTCGTTGGCAAAAGATTAGAAATCCTTGGAATAAGAACCTTAGGATTAAGTCCGTTGAGCCTGTATTCATTGATAAGTATCTGTTTTGGGCTGTTGACGGTAGATCAAATGGTAAATACCGTGACTTTTACTTGAATAATGTTGTCAAATTACCTATCGATATCATGGAATTTGATATTATCAGTGAAGAGTTGAAAATGATGCCTTGTCCAGTCCCTGCAGTTGTTGTCAAAGATGCTATCTATTGCAACATAAATCTATTAAACATCGAGAGTTGTCTATCTTTGGTTCAAATTATTAGATGTGAAAGTTTAGCTGATGACATTAAGATATGGACACTGAAAGACCGTGTACAACAATTGTGGGTCTGCTCTAACCATATAATTAATCATCAAGTATATCCAAGCAATCTTCCTTTCAGGGTCGGTTTTCTAAAAGCGATTTGTGCTGCCAATGGAGAACTAGCCATCCAATCAGGCAGGACACTCTAATCTACAATCTCAAAAGAGAAACCATTAGGATTATGGGGAAAAGAGACATCATGATGCATTAATGTTTTCCTCTCATTCGATGAGTTTAGCGTCTCTAAAAACTGCAAGTCTAATATATATATGGATGGAAAGGGTAAGGTAGACAAGGAGGAAAAGAATAGCTTTGTCTTCATTATCAAGAAAGAGTGATCATCCACCTTAATTAAAGAGCTCACTCAGCGATCGAGGAGAGTTGTTACTTTTAAGCTCTACGTACAGTAAGTGAAAGTTGTTTCTTCAGTTCAATTATACAAATTGATTACCCATTTAAGTTTCCAAATGAACAGTTGAGATATATATACACATGTGAAATAGTAGATCCCTCAACCGTTTGCTCATTTCTTTTCTATGTTTTCCAAGCTTATTTTATTCCAGATTCGATCTATTGAAACGTTTCTATATTTTCTTTCCATTTTAGAAAGTTCACGTAAACTTGCATGTCAATATCATTCTTCATAGTTGCACTTCCAATAGATCGATATCCAAAAATATATGTGGTTCATTAATTATGGCAGGGTGAGGACTTTAGCATCATTTATACTTACAACGTTGTAGTTTCTGGTGAGTGAATGTGCATAAAGTTGGCTCTATTTTCATTTTGAATGATACGATGATTGTTTCTCATTTAATTTCTGTGATTGGGGTCGATAGAGCCGGGAAGTTAATGTAAAAAGGAAAAATGAAGAAAATTAAAAAAAAACACAAACAAAATAGTAACAAGTGGATGTGGACATTCATCAAATTTTTTTTTTTTTGTTGGGATATCAGTGTACTTTGTGATCGAAATGTCGTTTCCCTTTATGGTCAAGATAGTTTAATATTCATATAAGTTGGTATTATAAGTCTTGTTATTATTATTATTAAGTCATGTTAGTTACATTAGAAAAGTTATGGTGTAACAGTGATTCATGGGTTATACTAAGTGGAGGGTCGAGATGCATTTGCATTCATTCTCTCTCACATAGTAGTGGTATGTAGGGGTGATGTGGAATAATCTCATCATCCCTTTGGTATAATCCATGAATCACTGTTGCATCATAACCTTTTTTTTTTTGGATTTAAGAGGTTAATAGCTGTTTTGTAGGGTTAATTTGATTTTTAGTCCTCTAACTTTACCTGTTTTTGTAAATAGTCCTCTTTTTGCTCCGGTAGCATTTTTAGTCCTATAACTTTATTTTTTCTGGATTTTTAGTCTTTTTTGCCAATTCATCACCGGAGCTCCGGCGAAGTGCTAATTTTAAGTCCTATAACTTTCTATTTTCTGGATTTTTAGTCCTATAACTTTCTATTTTCTGGATTTTTAGTCCTTTTTATACACTTCCCCTGTTTTGTATTAATGGGTAAGTATCTCTCAATTACCATCTTAAATTCTAGCCGTTGTCTTTAAGTCACTTGGTGGTTGGATAGTTAGTCTCTGTCTCTATTAATTTAACCTTGTAATCTTTTACTTTGATTAATTAAGAAAGCTATTTGCTTCTTTACTCTTTCTATTCTTCTCCCAAAAAATCTACATGATATCAAAGGGCTAAAATCTTTTTCAGACTCGATCTACCTCTTCTACTTCCTATCGTTCTCTTTCACAATGACAGAATCTAAAACGACAACAGCAACTTCCGCTGGAAATTCTTCTCGATTGATGGAAAGTTTTGAAAATCCAACCCTTCGGATCACCACCATGGATAAATGGATCTAACTATCTACAAGGGGCCCAATTCGTCCGCATGTTCGTCATAGGGTGTGGAAAATCGGATATCTCACAGTATTGTGAAAATCCTAGAAGTAAACAATGTTAAATATTGCTGCACTTACTTACTGTTATTGAGAGGAGATGCGCAGCAGATGCAGGATATTTTTAGAAACTGGTTAAAAGACATAGTTTTTAACTTCCTAAGTGATCTTAACCTTATCTATGATGCTGCTAGTGAATAAGAAACAAATTTTCTTGTAAAATAAGAATTAAGATATTTAATTAAATAATCAGTTAATTAATTAATTATGTTTACAATTAAAATGCAATATCAATTAATAATTTAACATTCTAGTATTATTTATTCATAATAAAGAATCTCAATATGTATTGTTCAATGGAGTCGCTCATTGATTCAAAGGAAGTCAAATTTTTAATTTTTGCAATGTCAGTGGTTTGATTTCCTAACATTTAACCCAGGCGTACGCTTGACTGCTCGGGGGCATGCCTGGTCCCTACAAGCGATCGCTTGCCAAACCAGAACACTTCTAGTTCTAGCCAACAATCGGGATCATCAAGCCTTCGCTTTATCAGCCTAAGTGCACGCTTGATCAGTGACTAGACCGCAATCATGTTCAGGACATCAACCACAGGCGCACGCTTCGTGCTATCACACTTCTGATGTCGAACTGCAAAAACCAAACTGCAACCTGCATGAAATTCTTATCTAAACATCCCCAAAATCCAAGGCAAAGGAAGATTTGCGAACTACAACAGATGCACTTTATAACGCACAAACTACAACGAAATAATAACAATAACAACAACATAAACAAATGAACACCCATTTACCTCGAATTTGATTTGCAACAATGAAAGCCCAAGAATTCCAAGCAAAACTTATATTACTACCTCGATTCCTACAACAAGAAACACCACAAACGTTTACTAAATCGATAAACGTAACACTAAAAAAATCATTTTTCTGTGACAAATGTTTGGTGACAAACAATAAAATTGTCATAAAAATGGTGCTTCTGGTGACAAACGACCTTGTTTGTCATGAACACTCGTAGCAATTAGGGTCAAAAACAATATTTTGTCAAAATTGGTTCGGTGGTTCGTCACAGTTTCACTGCCGGATATATGACAAGTGTTTTTATTTTATGCTCGAGGGTTCAGTGACAAACATATTTTGTCACATTTTTTATACAAATAAATAGAATAATCTCGCGAATCTACTTCCCGTAGAGGATTGCTTTTGAAGCCCTAGTCCTACAGCTCCACTTCTCATTTTTCTCCTATCCAGATCGAGGCTCCGACGTTCCCTACCGCCGCTCAATGGCCGTTCTCTTTCTGGTCAAGGCTTCATCCTCTCTTCCGATTTATCTGCTTCCGCTGATGGCAAGTTGATGGCGATTTGTCTCTAGGATAATCAATCCGGAACAACTGCTCCTCGCTTCATCGTCAATCAAATCACTTTTAGAATTTCATTTATCTTCATTGTAGGGTTGATCAGAAATTTGAGATCGGCTGCTAGACTTTGGTATCCGAGAAAATAAGGTAAACACGCTAAGTAGAATAATTATCATAGTGTTGGTGTCAATTAAGGATTTTCTTGTACCCAAGGGCACCGAAACACGCGTTTCATATTGATTTAGGAGCCATTGAGAAACACAATAATTGATTCCTGCATTCGTGCCATGGAATTCGGAAGAGAAAACATTCGTAAAAAGTACTTTCCTCAAGTTTTCTACATTCTACAGATTTTTTTTTTTATCTTTCCTTTGATTTACTATTTCTCCTTCAAAATTGCAGGTGTTCTATGCTTCCTCCTTATACAACACTTAAGTTCATAATGATAAAGGTTTCTGGACTCCTTAGTTTTTGACTTTTTACTTTTACGGTATGATTACTATTTCTGCTTGACGTCTGCTTATCTTGTTAAAGTCTCTGCACTTGTTATGGTTTTGTTGTGAAAGTATCTGAACTTGAGGCCTTTAGCTTTATGAAAGGATTTAACTTATGTTACAGAACCTTTTCAATATTAATGTTTTCTTTATCTGGCAGAGATGGCATTTCTGCATTAACGTTTTCTTTGCTGCTTTGGCGTTATTAAATAAGAGAAGATGACGGAGCTTATGGTAAGTCTTCTTGGCTTTTATTTTCTATCCTATAATTCTCTTTAGCATGTTTTCCCCTAATTTTTTATACAGGCATTGAACTGATTTCACCGTGTATTGTGTAAGGCTGATTTCATTTATCAGAGGTAAAGTTAATCTTTTTGTTACCAATTCGGGGTGTCTTGCAACAAATATATTGTGGATTAAATGAATGTTGTTGATTTGTGGGCATATAATCAACTATACTGTATGAGAACCCTCACTTCTCTGGTAGGTATGAGAAGTACAATCTGTCTGCTTAGCTGTGTTCTAATTCCATAATTAACAACAGGATATGTCTGTTGTAGATGTTCAGGTTCATGTCCTTGTTTAAGTCTTGTAGATTAAGTCTTTGTTTCAGTACTTGTTTGGCAAGAGTTTAGGGTCTGTACATGATGATGTGATAAGTCTATAAAACTTGTTTTGAATTTTGTTTCTAGAAATCTCTGAACCTATTGTAAATTAACTGAGTGTTCTTTCTTGCTATAAACCTGTATTGCATTAAATGTGACAAAGATATTTCTTAACTAAGATGTTTGATTGTTATATCCTTTTTTAAGCAGTATGACAGTGAACTCTGCTTTATCCTTTGTCAGGTACGGCTGCTGCATGGAAGAGACATGCATCATTGATCGTTTTCGGAATCATCTTCTTTGTTAAGCACAATCTCATGACTTTTTCCTCTGATTTTGTAGTTTATGAGCATAAATGAATCTAGCAGTTCAGTTTATGGAGATCAAATCATGACAAAATCAACTAGGTAATCTGGGTGATTGATACTTCATTTTAATTATACTGAACTGTAGGCCATCACGATGTAGTGGGGCAACTGTAACTCATCATATCTTCCTCTGGCGGTGTACGATCAAGAAGAAACTAAAAGTCAATGTTTTGCTTCATCTGTACAAGTTGGCTGTCGAATTCAGGAATAGCGTGTACCAACGAGGACTTGGACATGCTGTGTTGTATTATCCAGAGGATTAAGAAAAGTTACTAAAAGATATATTTGTCAAAATTAGGAAATCAAGAGCTGATTTTTCTGTTCAATTTTCAGATTTGAGAACTTATAAATGCAAGTCTCGTACAACAATGAAAACTAGTCCGAAGGCAAGGAGGTTAGCGTGCATTTCAATCTTTCTCCTGTTATGTTATTTTCCTTTTACGTTATAGAAATGCGGTTCTTGGAAGTGATTATCTTGTTGTTTTTTTAATATAATATTTTGCATCAAGTAGTTGGGAAGTTTTTCATCTGGGAGAATGTTGTGGCTTAGCAACTATATGCTTAATGGTGCCAGTTAATTAACGGATTATCATTTATTTTGCATGTTTTTAGAGTGGATGTTAAGCTTTGCCAAAAACTCATTTGGTAAACATGTGCAGGCTAAAGAAGTTTTATCTTGACATGAGACGGGATAAAGAAAAATTAAACACGACAACTCAACAAGTCACCCAGTAATTCGAGCATATGAGGTACAGTACTTCTTTTATCTCATTTTTTTTGTGCCCTGGTTTTCATTTTAGTTGCATGAAGTCACTATATGTAGTTGTTCCTGGTGGGATTAGGAATATTCTGATCTCACACCTATAGCAGCTTCTAGCGCATCTCCTCAGTTGGGCATCTCAAAGAGATCGATTTTAAGGTGATCATCTAAAAGTTACTCATTTATTTGCTGATATGGAGTAGTACATTCTTCATTTTTATGGCTTGTCTACAACACCATAGTCAAACCAGTAAGTGTATGGTGTCCCTCTTCACAGTTCTAACTTCATTTCTTCGGTAGCATTGACCCACTTTCCAGTATAGACCGGAGGCAACTGTTCAAGAAAAGGTGTGCAGTCTTATTATAGAACTGAGATATTTTCATTCATAAGTCCCTTACATCTGGTATTATACGCAGTTTTCTCTTCATCTATGTTATCTGATTTGAGTCAATCTGTTGCAATATAAAGGGGTTGATATTTTTTATTTTGATATTATAATTGTAGGCAATGAGAAAAAATTAATGCAAGAATGAATTTGTTTCAGGAGCTGGTCCCAGGCTGCAACAAGTATCTTGTTAACCTTGTTTATTTGGTAAGTTTATTTTGGGGCATTTTTGTTATCCTTAATTGTTTTAATTGTTTCATTATGAGGCACACATGTTCTGTTGAAATGAGTTCCTTTGCTCAGCTTGTCCATTATGCTTTATGTGCATCAATTTCTGTATTCTGATTCAGTTCAGGTCATGTTTTGCCTGCTAGACATAATGTGTGTTTACATCAGTCCTCGCTCAGTGTTTTGATCTCAGTTTGATTACCACCTACTGTTTGTCTTAAACTGAGCCAAATTTTCTGTGTTATGTTAAGCCAAGCTACTTGTTCTTAAATTTTGTGCATTCTTTTGAAGCACTAATGTTTCGTCTCGACACTTTCTTCCTTCCCTTGTCATCTCCCTAGCTTGCAGTACACATTTTCTTGCCTTAGTTTGAAGTAGTCGGCATTATCTAAAAAAACCATTGGAAGCCATTCGCTTTGCATCAGAGATTTAAGCGATCTGAATTGAACTTGATGTTCTTGAGAACAACATCCTCATATTTTAACGGGCTTGCATCTCTTTGTTTTGAACGACTGAATTGTTCCAGTTTGTAGTTTGTCTAGTACTATTGTTTGTAACAGTTACCCTGACAGGTACTTGTGCACATTTACTATTTGAAAGTCTGTTTTTTGGTGTGATATCATGGTAGATGTGAGTGTCATAATAGAGCATTTGAATCTATTTGTGTTTCAGTTCTGTTCTGTTAAGTGCTCTGCTATAAGTTCTGGTCGGTTTGATGAGCCCATCTATGTGCCTGATCGGTTCTAGTTTTTAGTTGTTCTGTATGATGCAATGTTGTTTGTTTCCTTTTTTATTTCTCCATTTCTATCCTCTTCTCTATTTTATCTTTATGTTTGGCTCAGACTCATACCAAAGAGCTGGAGCACCAACTATGTTTGAGGCCATAAGATGGGTAAGATACACGGTTAACGAGCAGTTTCTCCAAGAAGAGATCAATAGAGTGAAAGGTTAGTCTTGACACTATACTCGAGATCATATTTGACTATCTATTTTCCTACATTTAAAATGCTAACGCAGATGGTGTAATTCAGCCAATTTGCAAAGCCTGGTTAAAAAGGGAATGCATGTCTAGAGAAATTCAAAAAGACACCATCTTTACTGAAGGAAGAACTGGATTATGCAAGCTTTAGAGACATCGACATGGTTAAAGAGGTAAGAGAAATAGGCCGTGGATTAAGTTTATTTCTTGAATGATCGTATGTGTAATCGTTTTGCGTTTTAATCCCTTTTTTATATTGTTGGTTACAGATTGGGATTGAAAACGTGTCGTTGAAGCAGCAAATATTTGCTGATTGAAAACATGTCGTTGAAGTTTAGCCAAATCTTCTCTGTGAGTTGGAATACTATATCGTTTTTATAAAAACAAGTATTTTATTATTCTCTCTGCTAGTGTATGATGTTCATATTTAGCTTAATGTTCAGGGATTTGAAGTATCATTATTACTCTCTCGACAATAGCTTAATGTTCATATTTAGCTTATGCTGTAGGAAAAGCTGATGAAATCATGCCTTCCAGGTGGATTTGCTTTCGGTCGTGACTATTCATTCAGTTTTTTTTATTATGACTGTTTATTATTATATTTATTATTAATTATTATGGTTGTAGGATATTATTATTGATTATGACTATTTATTATTATTATTATTATTATTATTATTATTATTAAATCATTATTATTATTATTATTATAAATATTTTTTTATTTTTTAAATATTTATTATTATTATTATTATTATTATTATTATTATTATTATTATTATTATTAAAAATGACTTCTAGTGACAAAGCATTTGTCAATATTAACTATTAATGTAAAAATGTGTTTATACCCTTTGGTGACGACAACACTGAATTAGCGATAAAATGTTCATTTTTTTGTGACAAAAAATTTGTTGCATGATAAAACTTCTAGTGAGAAATCTAGGTTTTGTAATGAAAAGCTTTGGTGACAAAAATGACATTTGTCGCGAGTGAACTTCTTTAGTGATTAATACTTTGATTGTCACAATGGACACCTTTACCGACACTGCATACGTAACAAACGCGCATGACAAAAACATTTCGTCACTAAAACTTTTACTGACGAAAATCAGCACTTTCGCGACGAATTTTTTTGTCACGAAAAGATTTTTTTTTGTAGTGAGCGAACTCTAATACCCCAAGTCCCAACCCTGTCAAAATTCCAACTAGAATTTAGAGGTGAAAGAGATTCTTACCTTACGGATTGCAACTAAAAATACAACGGAAGGACCTTGTTGGCGTGGTGATCGCTCATGCGTAATTTATCTGCAGAAACAAGTCTTTGGATTGATTAGAAATTTAAAGGTTCATTGTTCTATTAATTCTCTTTCTTTTTTATTTAATGCAACACATTTTTATTAGAAAGAGCTAAGGCTAGCAAGGTGCTAAGCCAAAGTCAAGCATTACAAAACCAACCAAATGACCCCAACATCTTGGAAGTCAACCATTACACCAAGTCTATTCAAAAGTGGCCCTAAACATATATTAAAGTGATACTCCAAGTATTATTGCAACACCAACTATAATGGTGTATTTAGCCAATCTTCCCAAGTAGTAGTAAGAGTTGTATTCCTACCAACAATCCAATGGAAGCTACAAATGGCCCGAATATCGAGAATGCCTCCTCTGTTGTTGTCGTTTTGGAGTTAAAGATTGCGTAGTTTCTCTTGAGCCAATGTACCCACAAAACCACTTTCCTAATAGCATACCAAGTCTTCTTCGCAACTTTACTGGACAACCAAGATGGATGAAACGAGCAAAAATTTCGCCATGCCATAGAAGAAGAGAAATGAGTTGAGCACCATCCGAAAACTTTCCTCCAAATATTTCTCTTATCTCTTTTCTCAGACAAGAGATCGCATAAAAGGGAATTGAAGGTTTTGGTAATAGTTTTCACAAAGGAAATCGAGGGGTTTATTAAGGATAATTATACTCCCTCCATCCTATAATATAAGTCTTTCTAGTTTTTGCGCATATTTTAAGAAATATTATTAATGAATAACTTTTAAGATTTCAAGACGGCTTTTTGCATTGTTTTTTTGCAGGTGACTTATTATATTGCAATGTTTAATGTAAAAGTAAAAATGTAAAATTTATTTTGAGAGACTAATATTTTAGGATACCACTAAAAAGCAAAAAAACATTATATTACGGGACGGAGGAAGTATTAATTATCCATAATACCATATTTAATACATTCCTCCTACAAAAAAAAAAAAAAAAAAAAAAAAAAAAAAAAAACTATACCCTTTATTTATTTTTATTTTTTTGAGAATACTACCCTTTATTAAAATATGGGATATTGCACTTCTGGGCAACTTCTTCCATACACGGTCCTTTAAATAAGTGGGATTTCTCTTTCTTTTATTTATTTATTTTTTTGAGGAAAGGATTTCTCTTCTTAGATCTTCAAATCAAGAAAGAGAGCCCGTTAAGTGACAGGGTTAGAGCCCCGTTAGGTTTAAAATGAAGAAAGAGAGCCTAATTTTTAGGCAATTAATGACTTAAATAGTTAAAGCTAATAATTGAAGAAAAAAAAAAAATCAAATATTCTAGAAGCAAAGCCTGTCATCTTGAATATTAGGGTTCTGGTATGGAATATTAGGGTTAGTATTTAAATTCAAGTCTTCTGATCCGGCCCTTGCTCTCCTCTTTCCAGCAGCCGCTTTCTAACTCCTCCCCTCATTTTTTTCTTCCTCCGATTAAATCTGTGATTCCATACGAACAGAAGCTTCAACAATGAGGAGTTTCTTCAACATAGATTAGAACTATATCAAATCAGCAAAGTATAGAATTTTATTCAGCAAAAAAATTATACGTACATCTCAATAGAAAGACACAGGCGAAATGATTTCACGTAGAAGGGTTAAAAAGATAACTGAATCATTTATTCCTGACGATATAGTTGTAAACATCGTGTCTAGACTTCCAACCACAGATGTGATCCGATGCAGACATGTTTGCAAAGGATGGAGGAATTTAACTTCGACTCAAGAATTCTTCGACTTGCACATGCGGCTACGACAACAACAAGAAGGTAATTTTCCTTTAATTATGGTCGAAAAGGGTAATTCGAATGAGGGATTCCAAAATTCTTTGTTGGAAGAATGGTGGGACACTAGCCGCACGGGATCAAGGGTTCAAAAGTTTCAGTTGACATTGTCTCCTGAATACCGTGTGCAATTTTCGCTTGATGGCCTAATTGTTTTGAAGCAAACCCATCCTCGTGGAAATCGCTTATTTGTTTTGAAAAAAACCCATTTTCGTGTAAATTATATTATTCTGAATCCTTTCAATGGTGAAAATGTAAAAATTAGGCTTTTAAGAAAAAGTAAGATATTGGGAGTCTTTTTTCACCCTTCATTCAAGGAATACTGCACACTATGGCAAGTAAACACTCTGCCGGAGCAACGCTGGCAACTTTCTTCAGATCAAAACCTATGGCGAGTGGAATATAAATTGCTTAATTTGGGGCTTAATCCATGCTGGAGAAACATTAAAAATGAAAGCCAGCTGGTGAGTCGTAAATATGAGATCGAACGTAAAAAGCCATTACTTGTCGACAACTGTATTTATTGGATGGTTTATGGTAATAGTACTAGTGATTTTAAGATCATGGAATTTGATATTAATAGTGAAGAATTGTCATTGATCACTGTTCCTGTCCAAGACATCATAAAAAGACAAGGCTGTATTGACATCATAAAAAGACTAGTGAACAATGGTGGTGTTTTATCCATGGTGGAAATTTTTCCGGAGAATCAACTACTAGTTGCTTGTATATCTACATTAACAAACCGTTTATTGCAAAAATGGACAATAAGTAGATTTTGCTTTAACGATGATACATGTCGGCCAAGTCCCCTTCGTATAACTGAGCCAATTGCTCTTGCGGATAAACAATTAGTTTTCTTTTCAGATGATGGGATCTTTGTTTGTAATCTCGAGGTGGGAACCGTAAGGAAATTCGGTAGAACGTTGGGTGACAATGTAAACGTTTTCTCTCACGTTATGACTCTTGCTTCTCTAAAGGGATGTAAATCTGAGTTTTGTATGGGCTACAAGGATGAGGAGAAGTGTGATACACAATGGTTCCGAGCACCCCGTAAACAGATTTCGGGGTCCGAATGCTCAGGCAACCAGGATCAATTAAGCTGGTAATGGGAAGGGCTCAACATCAAATGGCAAGGCTAGTGAGAATGCAGTGCCTCAAATACGAAGGAAAGCTTGAGCTCGGAATGAGGTTAACTATCATTGGTATGCATGAGGTATGATTTTTATCACTCGAGGGCAAAATTAGGATTTTAGTCCTCTAACTTGGCCTATTTTGGATTTTAGTCCTGCTTCTGCTCCGGTGAGGTCCTCTAAGTTTGTTTTTTTTTTTTTTTAGTCCTATCCGCCGGAAATAGCTGATTGGGCACCGGAATTTTTAAAATAGTCCTCTAACTAGGCTGCCACGTAAAGCGTTTTTAAAGATTCCGGTGCCCAATCGCCTATTTCCGGCGGATAGACTAAAATCCAAAAAAGCCAACTTAGAGGACCATTTTCCTCACCGGAGCAAGAACAGGACTAAAATCCAAAATAGGCCAAGTTAGAGGACTAAAATCCTAATTTTGCCTCACTCGAGTTTTATTAAGTTAAGTTAATAAATTAAGGTGCTTTAGTGATATATGCATTGGTATATAATTGTTTCAAATAGAGATGTTTTTTGTATTCAAGTTGATCTGCATTTTTATGCAAAACGATTTGCTTACTTGATGTGTATCAAAATTACATGGAATCTAGTTAATTCATGTGCCAATTTTAATTGTAGATATTTATGTTGTGGATTTTTTTTTTTAATTTTTTTTTAAGGGAATGTTGTGGATTTCTAATCTCAAATGTTAGACTAATTTATTGTTTTATTGGCTTTTATGTACCTCATTAATTATTTCAAATTTTCTTTGCAGGAAAGTGTTTCTTCAATCATATCAACTGGTGCTCATGGGATATGAACCCACAGATACTTCAACAAATCTGTGGTGCGTCTTTTTTTATTTATTTTCTTTTTTATAATGAGAAATCTTTGTTGCTCAGCGTGACAGAGTCACAAATGAGATTTAGATTTCGCCATAGTTGTTGTTTGTAGTACAATTTAAAGTTTGAAAATGTGATTGATCCGGTGTATTCTGAATGATGTTTCAGTCGAACATATCTATTTTAAATGTTATAACTTTGAAATTATATTTTTATTTGGAAACTATAACAGTTTCTTGATGTTATGCTCATACGTACATTAGATCTTCATATCATGGAATTTGATATTATCAATGAATAAGTAAAGTTGATGTCTTGCCTAGCTAGTCCTTGTAATTTTTATAAGTTTCAATATAAATTTAGAAAAACCTAGGGTTTCGATTATGAATTAGATGTGTGGAAATTCAGTAGATGACATTAATTAACATATAGACTTTGAAAGATCATGTAGAACAACTGTGGGAATATCATGTAGAATAGGCCACTTCAAGCAGGCTGATTAGCTCCATTTGGTTTCCTAAGAATAAAATGCACATGGAAAGATGAGGACTTTTTCTTTTGCATGGTCTTTTTTTTTATAACGGCAATAAAGATTTTATTTAGAAGAGTGATAGAGTCACAACGAAAATGCACAATAATGATTTACACTATTGATTATTGTGGGATATAGTTCAATCAATATAGATCCCACAACAATCAAGGGTGCAGATAATTGTTGTGGCACATTGTTGTGCATTTTCGTTGTGATTCTATCATTTTTTATTTATTTATACGAATTCTCTAACAATATGCTAGATGATAACACATGAAGAAAGTAAAAGGAATTCTCAGAAGTGAACATAAGAACTCTAAACAACACAACAGACTAGCAAACTACATGTTGTAGAAGAGATCGTTAAATCTCTCTAACTGGGAGCGTCTATCAGATACGACTTCCATTTATTCCAATCTAAAACGAGCTTGTCACATCAACAATTAACCCATGCAAAACTGATCGTTTGGATTTCAGAAATAGTTTGGGAGAGATAGTTGTTCAACATGGTATAAGTGAGGTCTGTGTTATCCTCGACACTCCATCTAGATTGGAGAGATGGTTGTTCAACATGGTGTATGTGATGTCTGCATTATCCTCGACACTCCATGTTGAAATATATAAAATGTTAATTATCTTGGTTTTTTTGTAGGCTAGATAAATGTGACTCTGTTTTCGCTAGTTTTTTTTTTTTTGGTCTTGGTCTTGGCTTTTGCTGTTGTAAGCTAGTTTTTCGGTACCGTGATCTTTTGTGAATTCTAGCATCTTGCTAAAATATTTTATTTTTCCTAATGAAAGCCTTCTATTGTTGTCCTAAAAAAATTTATCTAGATTGGGAGATATAGTTGTTCAACATGGTATCAAGGCAAGGTTTGAACTCAAAACCTCCTAACATGTTACCATGTTGAACTACCAACTCTTCCAAAAGTTTAAACTGATTGAGGGATAGATAATTAACATTGTATATACTTCAATACGCCCCATCAAATGTGGGTTTGTTATATTTTTATAGGGACCCAACACTTGATTTTTTGTTTGTTTGGGAAGATTGTGTTTGGAGTGGGAGTTATTTTGTTTTGTTTGGGAAGACTATATGTTCGGAGTGGGGTTCGAACTCATGATATCTCGCTCGGATACCATGAAAAAGTTCAGAACACAACGAAAATATAAAGTGACACTAAACTAGTGACGGAACTAGGAATTATTGTTTAGGTAGGTGACGGAGGTCGGATAAGCACATCGCCACGTGTCATCCCCATAATAGTCCAACGATAAATGGAGATAGAGAAAAGTCTTCCTTAAGGGCCAGAATTCCCAATATCCGAGCTGCACAAGCTCGGTCGCTTTCCTCCGACGTCTGCAGGTCGGGTAGTGCATATGATCAGCTTACCCATGCCCGACCCTACAGGTCATCCTAAACCCGCATCAGACTAAGGTCCTCACGTATAAAGTAAATCAGATAAGTATGGAAAGAATCCTTAATCATAACTACTCTGATCCAAGCATTCAAATATGTCCATAATTATTTCCTAAAATCAAGGAGATCAAATCATCATTATCCATTCCTTAGGGAACACGAAATTGGAGTCCAACATGGACACGCAAACGCAAACGCTAGGGCACAATACACACATTGGATACGTAGACAGCTTGAGATACAGTTTCTCAAGTGCAGTCTAAACCACCACCAAAGACCCCCCCCCCAGTTTCACGTCTTTTTTAGGGTTCCGCCTTAAACAAGTTGTCACTTAGAAGGTTAAGTCCTCAGATTTACAACCCGACGGTCTCCAGCATCGATATGTATGGTTGGTGGGCTGGATTAAGACAACTAAAGATGTTGGAGTGAATTATATAGGTTTTTTAGTGTACCGAAAATAAAAACCGTGTAGGTGCGGCCACCCTAGCACCCACCCTGGTTCCGTCCTTGCACTAAACCTGTTGTTTTATTGGATTGAATCAAATGCTACATTGAGTTCCTTTTATATAGGGGTAGACTGAGAAAAATGATAGACTATTATCCTATTTCAATAATAAATTTAAATCTATCATCAGTCAACCAAGTAGCTTGGCTCATGTGGTAAGTGAATTGAGAATTTCTAGGAAGATACCGGTTCGATTCTCCTCTGATGCGCCATATTGAAAGATACCGAACCCTCGGCCTGGCTTTGTACCATAACGGAGCTTTGTACCATAACGGAAAACACAACGCGACATAAGTATAAGAAACTATGAAAGGACTGTTTTATTGAATTGGTCGAACTATATCTTTTTAACTAACGTTAGAAGGGTAAAATCACAAAATTAAGCATTTTTCAGATTTTAGTTGGATTAAGTTATCAAACAATCTAATTAGTTTCAAATTTCACTTATTTATCATATTTGGATTTCAAAGTTCAGATTTCAGTTTTAAGAGGTATAGTGTCAAATCGTTTTTATCAAATATAATCCATAGTTTAGGGCATTAGGCAATTTTTCTTCATTTTTCAACCTTTGAATAGCTCTCATATCCATTGACGATACAGGGTTTCACCCCTCCACGTGTTTTCTAACGGTTGGTCCCCACGATAAGAATAAGTATCAAAGGGTGCATGTCGATGCCCAGACTCAGGGCTACGACGATAGAGGACTGATGAGAGACAAATTAATGATCATTATTACGACATTTTACCCCAATATTGATACCACTTTGAGCATTATTGTACCAATTTAAGTCAATAATTACTTAATTTTATCCAAATGTATAAGTAGTAATTATTATATAAATTATTGTATTTTACTAGGTTTTATACCGGTTTAGTGATATGTGATAAAAATATGATAAAAATTACTATATTTTATAAACGTTTTATTTTTCACTATTATGTTAAAACGAAAAATATCATAACTAAAGATCGTAATATTAACCTAAAAGAGAGTCAAGAAATTCAACGCAGCGGTTACTGAACTTTTATTGTCAGATTTACTCGCGGTTCGTTTCTTTGTATTCAGGTAAGAAAGATAAGATTTACTACGGAGACAGAACTAAAGACTGGATAACGAGACGAGAGTTTTGCCTGACTGAAGAAGGATTACTTGGAACCCAATGCCATACTTGGAGCCCAAGGCCATCAAAATATTCCACGTAACGACATGTTTCAAGCCTAAAAAGATGTATTTTGATGGATGGAAGAATGTGCCATAAGATAACGAGTTCAAACGGATCAATTGTCCTGAATGCTTCTACCGTAAAATATCTACGACAGACATTTGACCCAACTTAGAGGCATTTTATGGGAAAGACTTCTTCATGAAAGTTTTAGATCTTCAAATGAGCTTTCCAACGCATTTTGAATCATGTCAATCGGAGGTCTACAACTCAAGTTATGGTCGTTTTACCAAACAGCTGTGAAGAATCTTTATAAATCGTCAAACGTCGCAAAAGAGCTTTTACCGGCGCAAACCGGCCCTTTAGCGGCGCACGCCGGAAAAATGCAGATTTTTGCCCAATTTGATGCATGTTACTTGCAATGATGATCAATATTCCCTAAAAATCCTCCCACATGCTATATCTACCTATATATACTCCCCCATTTCCATCTCTTCTTCTGGCCCCTTCTTTTCCCTTCTTCTTCGTCCCTTTCTTTTTCTTTCTTTTTGTTTTTTTTTGTTGCATACACTTGTATATATATATATATATATATATATATATATATATATATATACACACACACATCCCAAAATATATATATACATCCATATATATATATTTCATCTATCTTCTTCCCTTCTTTTATTTTTATTTTGGGCCCTTATATATACATATGTCTATGTATGTATATATATGTTTTTATGTGTATAAATAAATAGAGTAGTATCGTTGTAATGCTTAGATTTATTATCGAGGATTGTTGTCTCGGAAGCCGTTGTTACTTTCACGAGGATTAGGCTCCAATTCAGCAGTTGTAATCGGTAATTTTCTAATGTTATTATGTTTATTATTTCTATCTATTTATATACATATATATATTAGTAGTAGTAATATCTAGCCAAGATATGAATCGAATTAGTTAATCTTTTTGGTAAAATGGATGATCGACTACAGTAATAATGATTAAAACCAATTATAATGAATTTTTTTTTACGAGCTTAATGAAAGCGTTAATATTGACATAGCTAATCAATATAAACAGAATCGTAACCTAATGACGAACTAAACGGTGAAGTTAGGATATGAGAAAAAAGGTAGAAAAACCGGAGGGTAAAAATGGCCGAGTGAAAACGTGACAACGGAATCCTATTTCCTACCCGGGGGCAGATTTGTCTTGGGAAAGATGAATCTTATTAAATTTGTGCTCAAGATCGTAATAATGTTAAAATCAACGGTTTAATTGAAACTAACACCGGAAAGTTAAATCGATCGCGACACAACGGAGCCTTTTGAATAACATCGGCCGTCGACAAACGGAATAACCTCTTTTATCCGGGGTAGATTTGTACTCGGTACTATTCGACTAATCGAGATTAGCATGGGGCGGTTGTGGAGATTAAATCGATGACAATTTGACATATGACAATTTCATACGCTTTCGTGTGAGGAGGAGTTGTATAGCTTAGAGTACACCGGTTCATATATAATTGACCTCCTTGCATCAAGGAAAAGATCTGTCTCATTTATTTCTACTAAAAAGAGATCGTAATTCAGTAAAGTATTCTTGGCTAGATCTCAAAAATATCTATATATATCTGTACTTATATTTATATATTATATTTACTGTTTTACTAACATCTAACTAATCTAACGATCTAACCCGATAAAATGGTAAAAACTACGACTTAGATCGAGTTAATAATAGCTTCTTGGTGTTTAACCACACTTTGAATTAGATCTTCATTTCCCTGAGGATACGACCTGACTCACCAGACTAGCACTACAATTTGACCCGGTACACTGCCGGTAAGGATTGATAGCCTAGAAACAGTCCGTCAAGGACAGAGTCCACACCAGCTACGAAGGCCCATTATCAGCATGGTAACTTGGGCAAGGGGCAAGGCCCATGAAGGTTAAATATGACAATGGCCTGAACCGACTTAATATTAGGGTTAGGGCATGCATTATCCTTATAAATACCACGTTCCAGGAACTACGTAAGGCTTGATTCCTGGACAAAGACAGGATACGTAGGCAATCTAAGACAAGCTCTTAGACTCAGCCGCACATCTTAAAATCTACAACACGTTCTTAAGGCATTAGGGTTTTGAGTATTCATCATTAGATTTATTCATGCCCGGATTAATTAGGTGACATAATTTGTCATCGTCATGCATTTTTCTTGTGTTTCTCATTGATTAAACTCTAGATTATCAATCATCAATCCTTCCCCATAAGAATTCTTGATAAGCTTGCAATGGAGACGGTGAAAGATTAGATTTTTTAGGTTGTTTCTTCAGTAGGTAACTTTATTTCCTCTTTGTCTTCGATTACTATGGGTTTGATTTAAGTCTCTTATGATTATGACAAGATTATGAGTAGCTAATTTCTTTTATAGCCAAGGTATGTGAAGATTAACGAAATCGAACCCTATTCGATTGATGGAAGTGATTTGTGTTTAATTTATGGAATTTTTTACTTGATTGTACATGTTCTAAAACTTGTCCTTAAAGCATTAGTTAATTTGATCACCTAATTCATTACTTCACGTACACGTTGTCTTTACATATGTTTTTTACGAGATGGTGTAGGAAAAAGGGTTTGAGGATCGCCATGTAAAACGGATTGAGTGTTTAGATTCAGTTTTTTCTTGAATGAGGTTTTCAAACGCGAGTTGAGCATCTCTTTGAGAGTAAATGCATGTTTGGTATGTTATATCCTTAAAAGCAGACCGTTGAATCAAACATAAGGCACTATATTGTGATATCAGTGTGTAGTCAGCCAAAATCGGAGATTGCTTCCATAATCCTATCAGAACATATGGTAGGTCGGTAGGTTGCACTCACTTCAAGAAATTGATTAGAGTACGATAGTAGATAGTTGGATCACAACGTTGGCGATATTTCATCACATGTCTTCCTCGGGTCAGTATCCTTTTTCTAGTTCTTTTTCTATTGTGCTTGATAAAACCACTTTGGCAATTGTTGATTGACCTAAACTAAGAACCAAAACTGACTTTGATATGCATTCAAATCTTTGTGGGATACGGCTTTGCTCGCTTACTTATAGTATAATATTGATATGATAAGCTCCGGTGATTTTGGATTCTATAAAAAGGCCATCAATTTTGTGAAGCTATAAAAAGGCAAGAAACCGCACTATCACTAGTTCACCTTTGTTAAAGAGTTGAACCCTTCTGTGCAAGCTAAAATGTATTTTCTGGTTTTCTACTCTTATATAAACCGGTTCGGGTTTATTACGGGTTATGTGGGCAAGGCCGTTCCTGTGATATCGAGGGTCTTAAGTCAAAATAAATTTAAGGCATTTTACTGTGTAAAAAAAATGACATAACAACTATTTTTTGGGTATACTAGAATGATGAACGGCGTATAAAAAATGTAAGACTCTTTAACTTAATTCCAGTATGAACTTGGGCCTATAACGGTATTTTAGAATAAATAAAAAAATATAATTGGACCTAAAATACACTCCTAAAACATTTAAAAGGGCCCTTAAATTACAAATCTTGACGTAGGATGTGGCCTTGTTGACCTGCCAGAGGGACGGGCCTGTATGTGGGTTAGGTATTG
This sequence comes from Gentiana macrophylla, assembly GCA_026214975.1. Lineage (NCBI taxonomy): Eukaryota > Viridiplantae > Streptophyta > Magnoliopsida > Gentianales > Gentianaceae > Gentiana > Gentiana macrophylla. Next base: position 17,666,206 of record CM047806.1, read on the forward strand.
GGGTTTTAGAGGGTTAGGGTTAAAGATTGGGAATTTGAGGTAATCAGCGGAGGGGTAATTTTGGGTACAAAACGTATGACAGAATATATGTATAAGAAATTCTTTTCACACCCTTCATTCAATTTTTTGGCTGAATCCTCTGTTTTTGTGTCTTCCAGTTCCAGTTGCCTCGGTTCAACTTGATAATATGCACAATCTGCAAGGTTCGTGTAATAGGGATGAAAAGAAAGGCGAATAATATCTCCCAGATGAGTTAATCAGTTAGTCACTTATATATTAAGTAGGCTTCCGAGGAAAGATGTTCTCTATGGCCAACGTGTTTGCCGCCGGCGGGGGATTTAGCCTCGGATCAAATCACGTTATTAGGCTGAAATGTAATTTAAACCTTTTAAATGTAACAAAATGACATTACATTCGACCGTATAAACTTAAACAAAACAAGGGAGTACAGGGTGCGCCAGAATCATTTATAGATTATAAGTAATCATCAAATTGGAAAAATTGTGCGGCAATTTGGAGGGAGATTATAATTAATCATCAAATTGGAAAAATTGTGCGGATTTATTTTTCCTAACTGGTTGAGCTTGGTCAGCAAGTTCTGGTGTGGATGTCCCAACCTTTTGTGCCAAACAGTTGAAGGAGCTTTTCCTGTCCTGACAGCTGCTAGGGCTTCCTGAACCCCTTGATCCAAAGCATACAGATTGCCCTTCTTATACCCCTGAGCTATGATTCTCTTGTTTTGGTCCTTAACAACAAATCCAGTTTTGTCAAATTCAAAGAACAATGATTATCAGCAGTATACTTTCCAACAGACAACAGATTCTTAGTCAAATCAGGCACAACAAGAACATCATTTAAATGTAAGTTACCAATTTTTGCATACCAGAGTGGGAGATATCAAGTCCTGTGCCATCACCCACAAAAACTTTATCACAACCAGTATATGTATTAGCATAGAGAAGATTACCTTCTGAATTTGTCATGTGGGAAGTAGCACCAGTATCTGCAAAGAACTCTGTGTCAGTCTGATCTGCAGTTGTAAGTGCATCAAATGCCTTCTGAGTTTCCTCTGACTGATAGGCATAGTCAAACCTATGCCAACAATCTATGGTTGCATGGTTAAACTTTCCACAAATCTGACATACAAGAGGAGTGGTTGATGTCTGATTTTGCTTGTTGTCTGCTGCATTCCTTTTGGTGTGCTCCTGGCTTTCAAACCTCTTTGGATTACTTTCTGAATTTACAGGTCTACCAGCAAGGGCAAATCCACGCCTCACGGAGTTATCAACGCGCCCACCTCCTCTTCTACCTTTACCACGGCCTCTTTGTGTAAAAAAGGCCTGTAGTTGATCAGTGACTGATTTTTTTTGAAATTATTGTGTTTGGAGAGTCTGCTCATGCCCTTGAAGGGCCATGACAAATTGTGCAAAAGTAGGATATGGAGCCTAGGTGAGCATTGTTGTACGGAAACCATTATATTCACTTCCTAGTCCATGTGCAAACTGAAATACCTTATCCATGTCTGCTACAGGTTTCTTAATAGCTGCTAGGTTATCACAGATTGACTTGAACTCCCTCAGGTACTCATCCACTATTTTTGTACCCTTTTTGATTCCCATCAACATGTTCTTCAAGTTTCCTTCCTTCTCCACCGTATGAGGGAGAAGTTGTTGTTCTAGATTTGTCCAAAGTTGGTGTGCGGTGAACTCTTCCTCGTAGATCATGCTGATGATCTCCTCTTTCATGGTGCCAAGTAGCCATGAGACTTGGAGGCCATCATTCACCATCCAATTTAGATAATCTGGATTATCAGTCTCGTCCCAAGCTTGATCTTTACTCTTCTTTGCAGGATGATCACTAGAAGAGACATGATGATATACACCAAGGCTCTTAATCAATGGAATCACCTGTGATCTCCATAGTACGAAATTCGTAAAGTTGAGTTTGATTGAAATCAAACTCGAACATTGATGAAATTGTTGGATAGTTAATCCATATTCCTTGGCCATAGTTGCGCAACGAAAGTGGAGAAACAAGGATTGGCTTAAGAGTGTTTTATCGCTCTGATACCATGAAGAATTGAGGAACACAGAATATGATGCAAATTGTGTTCTTCGTTAATTAATCATAAATCTTATTACAACCTTTAAATAGAAGTGATAAAACACTAATTGTGCCCTACTGATAAAAGGACTAACATAACCTTATTGCTAGAAATACATAAAAACTTATTACATATAATTACTCTTTCATATTATTATTTCATAATTATATAACTATTTTCTGAATTACTTATTCCCTTTCCTTTTCTGAAAGTCGACTCTCCACTTGCTTCTTCTTCTTCAGGTGAAGGTGGAGGCTGTTGTTGGTTCTGTTCAACACCCCAACCCTCTAAAGATTAGCTCTTTTGGCCTTTTACTAGCTCCGGATTCTATATGGTTAAATCTAGATATCGTAGGTACGCACACCACAAATCGACCGTTCTTTTTACTATTTGTTTGTGCAACCTGAAAACATTGCGATCAATTTCATCACATATCTTCGCTCCGATGGTTCTTAAGATAGGTATTAAAGCATTCTTATTCTATTATTTTATTTCAATTAGTTGAAATAAAATAATAGAATAATGGGGTATAAATAGAATATTCGTTGAGGGAGGTATGCTAATAAGTGGACGGAAGATAACTTTAGGAAAAATACCCGCCTTTTGGCCATTTCACACGGTTTAAGAAATTTCACATAAATGAGTTACTTTTAAATATTTCAAGGCAAAATATTATATTGTATCTGAGACTGAGTAATAATATTGCATTGTTTAATGTGAAAGTGATCAATAATTACATTTAATATTGCATTGATAATAAAAAAAATTGCATTGGAATGTAAGAAGACCTTTTATTTTGGGACAAAGCTAAAAAACTAAAATGTCATATATTGCGGGACTGGGGTATTATTATTTTCGCGAACTTGCACAATTTTGAGAAGTGCTAATGCCACGATAAAAACGACCACAACAAAGTGGATAACACACTTTTGGACCATTAATTGTGATGTGGAACATATTGATTCAAATAGGTCCCATGAAAATCAAGGGTGGAAAAGAGTGTTATGGTATTTGTTGGGCAAATTTTGTTGTGTCATAAACATTTCTCATCTTTTTTTCTTGTTTTTAGAGGAGAGAGGAGCACAATATTTCTTACAAACATGAAAAATGTATGTGTCACAACGAATTGGTCACAACAAAATACCATAACATACTTTAACGATTTGTATGGGATCGAGCAGTGATACTTCCACAAAAAAATGGACACATCAAAGTTTCACGCACCATTAATTATGACCTATTGATTCCTATTGATCCACTAAAAATTAATGATGTAAAGTGTTTTGTAGTATTTTGTTGTGGTCATTTTATTGTGATACAAACATTTTTATGAGATCCGTCGCATCATAATCAATAATACAAAAATGTGTTGAGGTATTTCGTCGTGGTCATTTTTTTGTGTCACTCTCCATATTCTTAAATTATAAACATATCCGAGTTAACGAGTTTATATTATAATCGTCATTAAATACACAATAAACGTGAAATGTATTTAGAAACGCAGATGCAATGTACACTAGTGTAATTAACGCCTATCGTAACGTTCGAGGATTAACTTAAAAGTGCAAGCAAAATCATCATCTCACCTCCTTGGTAATCTTTAAAAGCATTATCAATAATCATCAAATTTATACATAATCTATTTTCACTATATTTATTTTATACATCAAATTTCTGCAGAAATCTTGATGATAGCATGAACAATCACATCAAATTTCTGCAGAAATCTTGATGATAGCATGAACAATCAGCGAGGTTTCGCGCTTAAAAGGATTGAAAATAAAGCCGAGTATTATTATTATATCCCTGATGAGATAGTCGTAAATATTTTAAGTAGGCTTCCGGCAAAAGATGTTCTCCAATGCCGATGTGTTTGCCGCCGATGGAGGGATTTGACTTCTGACCGTAATCGAGATTTTATGGACATGCATCTTAAATTTGGCAATCCAATGATTATTGCTGTGGACGTTAGGGCTAAAAGGCGTGAGGACACTTTTTTGTTGGACAGATGGTGGGAAACCGGAAGAACCAGATCAGTCATTCACAGGTTTTCTAGTCAATATCGCAGTCTTTTTTCTGATATAGGAGTAGTTGCCTCAAATGATAACAGATTTGATAGTGAATTTCGCATTCTATTTTCTCTTAACGGATTAATTGTCTCGGAAGAATTACTCCCCGACAACGAATGCTCAGGTAAATTCGTTATATTCGATCCTATGAAGGGTGAAAACGTGAGAATAACATTATCAAGAGAAATTTGTGCAGTGATGTTCATGGAGTTTATTTTCATCCTGTATTGAAAGAGTACTGCACTCTTTGGAGAGTATCGCCCAAAGGGTACGTTGATCATCAACAACACGTGGAATACAAGATCTTGAATTTGGGTTCAAGCCTTGCTGGAAAAAGATTAGGAATCCTTTGAATAATAATAAGAATCCTAGGATCCGCCCATAGCTCCGGTATTCATGGGCAAGTATCTCTATTGGGTTGTTGAGGCTGGAAAAGATGGTAAATACTATAAACGCTCTTGGAATACTATTGTCACATTACATCTTGATATCATGGAATTTGATATTATCACTCAAGAGTTGAAAATGATGTCTTGCCCGGTCCCTGGACTTCTCAAAGGTATCAATTGCAACGTACATCTAGTAAACATCGAGGGTTGTTTGTCTTTGGTTCAAATTCTTAGAGATAATAAGTTAATAGCCTACGTTAACATATGGACATTGAAAGATCGTGTACAACAATTGTGGGAATGCTCTGACCATAGAGTTAACCTTGATTTACATCCGAGGAAATTCCACTTAAGGGTCGGAATTCTTCGAGCAATTTGTGCTACTAATGGGGAGTTAGCTATCCAAATAGATAGGACACTCTTTGTTTACAATCTCAAAAAAGGAACCATAAGGATTCTAGGGAAAAAGAAGCATAGCCATGACTTACTATTCTTCTCCCATTTGATGACTTTTGCTTCTCTAAGGAATTGCAAGTCCAATATATGCATGGATGAATGCGGTGAGCTGTCCGCCTTAAAAAGCTCAATGATCGAGCAAGGAGTCAGATAATGAGAAGTCGAGCTCGAGCTCGAGCTCAATCTTAGGTAGAAAAGGTATTGAAGATGCAGGGGTGGTGGGTAAGGATCGAGAAAAGCTCAAGTTCAGATATTTCAGAGATCTTTGAAGTGATCATGACATAGTGATGATGATCATGTAATTAGCTTGATCATAATACAAATTGCATTGATTTTGCATTCCAAAAAGGCGGATAATATTTCATATTATAAATTGAATCGGTGTGTCCTTTCATGATATCATGCTAGCCTTAGCTCTTTCTAATAAAAATGTTGTTGTAAAACAAAAAAAACAAAAAAAACAAAAAAAAACAAAAAAACAACAAAAAGAAGCTTATAGTCTTCCCTATATTGCTTCCCGTAATTGTTTGTTTGTAATCAGGCTCTTTCGGTTTTCTTAAATTATATAAATGAATAAAAAATTGTTCATGGAAACATGAAGGTGCTAGCTATTTATTCTATATATTTTCTTTAGATGAGTACTGATGAACTAACTTTATACTGCGCGCACGCTTTTTTTCTCGTCTTCTCGACTGCTCCTTCTTTAAGTTTACAAATTTACATTCACAAGTTGTGATTGTTTTTCCCTTTCCATTCTTCTATGTTGTGATATTTCAGACTTTCACCCTTTCTAGTTTCTTCTCAAGTTTGACGAGAGATTGGATTAACTCGCAATTTCAATAGTGGGTATAATCGTGCTTAGCACGATTAAAGATTTTACTAGTAATGGCCATAACAACGAAGAATAAACAATATCCGATAGAACCACGTTATGTATTCACGCAAGTGGCGCGCGGACCCTGAGACACCGGAACAAATTCGTTAATCGAGTAGGACAATACTAGTGTTTTATATTTTTTTTAATCAATAAAAACTACAACATTTTTCGGATCTTAGTGGAGACACTGACCCCACCCTTCTTCACTTGGGTACGCCCCAGATTAAAGTTTTAAAATCTATTGCTCTAGCCTTTGTGCCACTACTATCCTATCTAGGATGGTAACGACTGTACGAGCGGATACGTGTTTGATTTGTAAGATAAACATTAGATTCAGAGTACCTAAATAGCGGAAGAAATCATCAGGATCGTTTCCCTACATCGATTGTTACTCAACTACGTCTCCGTTTTGCCTCGATGTTGTTGACGCCTTGATAAGGATTCGATGTCTCTCTCCTAGCCTACAACCGTGATGTGTTGGTTTCTTTCGTATGCTTTATGATGGAGTAAAGCATTGCTTTTATAGACGGAGAGAGGACCGAAATCCGAATTGACCTAGGGCTTAGCTTTAATCTCGGTCGTCCATCAAAGCCGAGTTTTAATCGGATTAAAACTCCTTTTAAATAACCAATAAATAATAAATAGCATATTTCCTAGGGAAAACGAATTTCCTAAAAGACCACTCGAGGAAGGAAATTACTTGGGCTCGAGTAATGAGCGACATAATTTTCTTACATTCTCCCACTTGGTCGATAGGAATAGTCATTAGTGTTTTCCTTGTAAGGATCATAAGGCGCGTGTTATATGCTAAACATTTCCTTTAGTCGGTTAGCGTAAGTGTCATCATTAATCAAGTTGTCAATGGAAGTCATAGTGGTTACACATCATTCTGCAACATGCTCCCTTCTATGTACCACAACATTGACGACCGTCTTAACTAGACCATAAGCGGAGATTATTTAACGGTCCCGTTATGTCTTTGCAAGAGACAATTTCTGTTTTAATAAATGCATTTGTAAGGTGTGTGCACAATGGAAAACAGAAAACAATAATGATGTAGAAGATTAACATTAGGAGCACAACAAATGTCAAATGTAAGTACAAAATAAATGACAGAACATGATAAATAGGAGCTATCCTCAAGGCTCATGCTTTCAGTGTGTCTAGAATGTCTTTAGAGTAGTCATTTCGTAAATATGTCTGCAACCATAAGATTTGTCAATATGTGTTCAATGACAAATATATTTCTTCTAGCATCTTGCTTCAATAATAGATATTTAAGGTCCATGTGTTTTGGTCCCTCAAATATCATGTCATGCTTAGAGGATCCATGTCCTCTAAATTGCAGCCTCATAACATGCCAAGTACTCTGCTTTCATGGTGGATGAGTAAATGAACTATGTCTTCTAGCTTTTCCATGATATGGCACCTCCGCTTAGAAGATACACGTAGCCAAGAGTACAAAGTCTGGCATTAGTACATCCCCTCAAAATCCATGTCAGAATAACCAGTCACCTGTGGGTGTCCTGATTTTCCGTATGTGAGCATGTAATTCATTGTTCCCTTTAAATATCTCAATACTTTCTTAGTAGCTTTCCAATGAGCCATTATTGGATTGCTTTGAAATGTACCCATCATGCCAACAACATGACTAATGTTAGGTCTTGTATGAACATGTGCAGACTGTAAATACAAGAGAAGGATAAGAATGTTTTTCCATTTCTTTACGTTCCAACTCATTCTACGGAACAATATTGGAACAATACTGGAAGAACATGTCATCATGCCAAATCTTTCCAGAACTTTATCAATATAGGTTGTTTGAGACAATCCTAAAACATTAAGTGCCCTGTCACGGAATATTTCTATCCCTAACACATAGGAAGCCTCGCCTAAGTCTTTCATTTCAAAGTTCTTGAAGAGATAGATCTTGGTTTCATGTAATACACCAAGATCACTGCTGGCCAATAATATATCATCAACATACAGAATCAAAAATATGAACTTACTCCCACTGATCTTGAGGTATATGCAAAGGTCAACTGTGTTCTCATTGAAACCGAAAACAGTAATAGTTTCATGAAACTTTAAGTACCGTTACCTCGAAGCTTGTTTCAGTCCATATATTGATTTCTTAAGCTTGCAGACCATGTTTCCCTTACCTTTCAATGAAGCCTTTAGGTTAATGCATGTAAACTTCTTCTTTCAAGCCTCCATTAAGAAAGGTTGTTTTCATAGCCATCTGATATAACTCGAGATCATAATGAGCTACTAGTGCCATGATAATTCTAAAAGAGTCTTTCCTAGACACAGGGGAAAAGTCTTGTTATAATCAACGTCTTCTTTCTGATTGAAACCTTTGGCAACAAGTCAGGCTTTATATCGTTCAATATTATCATTACAATCGCGCTTAGTCTTAAAGACCCACTTACAGCCAACTGGTTTGTGTCCTGAAGGTAATTGAACGACTTCCCATACTTGATTTTCATCCATAGATTTCAATTCATCTTTCATGGCATCAATCCACTTACTAGAATTAACATCCTTAATGGTTTGTGAAAAAGAAACCGGATCTTTACGTGTCCCTTCATAATATTCTACTTGATAAAGCATATAATCATTAGGAACAACAGATCTCATTTGTCTTTGAGATCTTCTTAATGTCGGGCCTCGTGGTGCCGCATCAATATTTTCATTGGCGATGATCTCATCATGGAGTTGTTGATCATTTATGGGATTTTCTTCATTGTTCAACGTTTCAACAATAGGAGGATTCCCAATACTTTTCGAATAAGGTTTAAATGGGATGGGTACCGTTATTTCCTTAATGATCACATCATGAATTTTATTACTCCCACTGATTTCGCCATTCTCATAGAATATAAAATTACCGGTTTCAACAATTCTCTTGATATGGTTAGAAATATAAAGCCTATTTTCTTTGGACTTTTCTGGGTAATTGATGAAGTAACCACTAACTGTTCTAAATTCCAATTTCTTTTCTTATGGATTGTAAATTCTAGCCTTAGCTGGACAACCCCATATTTGGAGATGTTTCAGACTAGGTTTCCACCATTTCCACAGTTCAAAAGATGTCTTTGGAACTGTCTTACTAAGAACCCTATTTGAAATATAAGCAGCCGTGTTTAAGGCATCCATCCACAATCATATAGGCAAGTCAGCATGCCTCATCATAGATCTAACCATTTCCATATATGTACGATTCCGCCTTTCTGCTACACCATTCTGCCATTGAGATCCAGGCGTTTGTGTTTTGAGCAATAATTCCAAGCTTTTGGAGAAGTTTTGCAAAAGGTCCACAAATATATGTAACTGTTATTTCAAGAAGCTGGGTACTTCTTGTGGCTGAATTAAGATACAAAATATTTAATGAGGCTAATTTAAACAACACTTACATAAGAGTTGAGTATAGACAAGAAAATAAGGTGCTTCTATGGGTAGTCATCATAAATTCTACACATAATGTCGTGATACTCACACATGATTGAGTGATATTTTTGTAAAGAAGACGAACAAGGTATCTGTGGATATCCTTGACCTTCATAATATACACTCTATAATTCTTTATGTTGTAATGACAATGATGAGTTTCATCAAAAGAGGCATCAGTGTAAATTTTATAGAAGGGCTACACTTAAAAGCTAACAACATAATACAACATATAAGTTGCAGACATCAACTAATTAGGGTCAAATACCAATGTATTCCTTAAATTGACATACCCCTTACTTAATATGAACCATTTGTCAAATTAACTGAATATCAATAAAATTTTCAATCACCATAATGTGTTCAAAACATTTATGCATCATCATATCAGGCTGATGTGGCTATACCCAACATTAGACACCATTGACATTCAAGTATTGACAATTATACAGAGAGCAACTTAACATTATGTTGAAATAAACATGTGCAATGTAATACTTAAAAATGTTTCAACTATACATGTCTATTGTCTTACTAGACATACAAAATAAATATGTCACGATCTAATTACTAAACATAATGTGAATAGTCTTTACATGTCAAGAATTGAGCTGCTGTGGCAAAATTCTAAACTTGACACATCTATAAAACATATTTATAATCTTTACAATAATTCAATAATATAAAGGTCAAAACTTTATGATATGTCAAAACTTTTATATGAACCAAATATCAACAAACATATGTAATTTGCACTTTAATGATATTCAGCCACTTTAACAATATGAGTTTGTTGCTTCGGATGTCATAACTTAATCATTAACAATAATAAATGATTAAACACACACAATATGTGACAACTAATATCCAAAATAATAATCCTTCCAATTCATCACAAAGGTATGCACACGCTAAGTAAGTACACATATCGTAAGTAAGCGAGGAATTAATTGTTATTATAAAAGAACCAATATTATTAGTCACATAATATTTATCACTTAACGTGCTAAATCATCATTTATATAAAGAGGGACTAATATACTAATCAATTAGCTTTTTATGTGACTAATTTATTATGTGTCATTGTTTATCACCCACATAATGTGATAAATCATTAGATATATGACACGAGATGCTTGATTAAACACATAATATATGACTAATATTTTCATATATCATACCGTAATCACTAATAACATGTGATAATTATTTTAAGGTCCATAATTTAATCACTGATAAATGTCATTAAATGCCATATTTGTGACATATGATCTTTCCAACCAACAAAAGTATGCGAATGAAATGCATAATCACTACAAGAAAATGGGTTATCAATGACGGGAATTCAATGACGGGTCAAAATTACGTCATTAAATGGTAGATATAATGACGGGTTCTATACTATTTTGTAACATGATGACCAAATATTAATTCCCGTCATTATTTATCATCTTTCCCGTTATTACTGGTCCCATAAAAAAAATTCCTCTCATTATTTATGTTTATATATTAAAAAAATAAACCCACCCAATTATTTTGTTACATCAACCCTCCCATTTATTATCTATTACCATTTCAAAAAATTATTATCTATTATCCTTTCATTCATTCATTAAAAACAATTAATCAAACACCTCTTACATTATCCATTTCCATCAAATTGCTAACCCTAATCCTTTCACTGATGCTCGTTCTTCACCCTTTCTTGCGGCTGCTCTGTACTTCACTCTCACACTCGCCGCTGCTCTTTTCTTCACACTACCTCGCCGCTGCCGCCGCTCATCTTCGAACTTTGAATATTGATACACGCTGATAACTATTAACCTTCGTTCACCACCCTCCACCACCGCTCTATTGTTCACTTTCCGCCGCTGCTGCACTCACTGCCACCGTTAATTGGGACATGACTTTGAAGTGATCACGGAATCGTTAAGCGTGATAGCATAAGGTTCGATTTTGTAGTTTTCGATACTTTAAAATATGAAATTTCGCATAAATCTCCTTGAATCGAGAAAATTCGTGGTTCTATGCAGCTCTGATTCTCAGTGAATCTGGAAAAAGTAAGCTCAGATGCACCGCCTCATTGAGTGTCTTGGTATTTTACTTCGATTATTTACGAGTTGTAAGCTTTTCGTTTGAGTGAATGCTCTCAATTTCAAGTTTAATTTCTGCTGGTGTACCTTTAGGAGAAAAAATAACACCTAGCATGTGCAATATATTTTTATTGAAAGTTTGATTGTTATTGAAAGTTGTTTGTTTTTCATAGGCTGCTCATAAGTCTGCTCCAACTACTGGTGGAGTTAAGAAGCCCCACAGGTATCGCCCTGGTACTGTTGCTCTGCGGTGAGTATATCTGCTGAACTTGTGCTTAATCAATTGTTTTTAAGTTTATATGTTGTTTTTTTAATCCATTCTGGAAAAAAAAGCAGCTTTGGTTTGAACATGCCAATCTCAAATTGCACAAGATTTCAAGGTACTTGCTTTGTTATGTTTATATGTACTAAAACGTTTTTGATTGTTTTGTTATGCTGAATTGGGATTGATGTTATGATCATTAATGTTTTGTGTCCTTGTTTTTGGAGACTGATCTCACTTGGCTTTGCAGTTGGATCATCTCACTTGTTGGAGATCTAAGGTTTTTGTGTTTCCATTATTTTTTTTTTGTTTTATTTTTTGTCATGAGTTCAAATGTCAAAATATGACAAACCTTATATGTTTGAGTTAATGCTATCACTAAGAAATGAGTTTGAGGGTTAGAGTTCATGTAATAAACAACTTCCAAAGTTTGGTGTTTGAATATTTGTGCCTCTGTTTAAGTACAAGGATGTTAATTTGAGATTAACTAGGGACATCTCGTAGGGGTGAACAGCCCAACCTATTACATGTTGTTTGCTTTTGGTTCATTATGTATGTTTATAGTTTCTCTTATTGGTGTATTTGGCTTTGACAGCCTATAATAAAGCTCTATGTTATGGGAAGTCGAATATATTGTGTCTACATCTCAAAGTTGGAATCCTCAAGTTTCGTTTGAGTACTTCAAGTCTCACAATTTTGTGATCATACAAGCTCAGATTCAAAGGTTTGTCCTCCTTTCCAGCTCAGATTTAATGGGACAAGCATAGTCTTAACTCCCCCATTGTGTCCTCTCACTCCTCTGTATTTGTGTTCCTCTTTAGTTGCTCTATTCATTAGCAAGTCGAGGTGTGAGCGAAGAGTCAAAGAGTCAAAGAGATTTTTCAGTGTAGGTTATTTTGCTTTATTTCAATTTATTTTTTTCTTCTTGTTCTTTGATTTTAGCAGCAAAGGTTGCATTATGGAGGCTCTGGTTGTTCTATGGTAGCCGTAATGCAGTATAATTAATTTTCTTAGCTGCTTTGGGTGTAGAAATTAAGGGTTTACAGTGTAAGTGGAGTTTCAAGGGGAATTTTCGGGTCTGATTTCTTAAAGGAAGTTCATTTTTCTCAAATGTATTTCTGTATTGTTCTAACTAGTGTTGATCGAGATGATCTACCTGATGGTGGAAGTAGTCATTTTGTTGAAACTGTTAAAGCCATGAAGGTTTGACATCTCATGCTATCATGCTTGACTAATTTTCCTATTACGTATTCATGCTTTGCACTTATGTTTTGTGTAACAAGGGTACTAAAAGTTGGCACTTCCTTAACTTCTTATTGCAGGAACTCAAGCCTGATATTATGGTTGAGTGTTTAACTCAGATTTTCGGGGTGATCTAGATGCTGTATCTACCCTTGTTCACTCATGATTAGATGTTTTTGCCCACAACGTTGAGACTGTAAAACGACTTCAGTGTATAGTTCGAGATCCTAGGGCAGGGTAAGTAATGAAGAACTTTTTGATCTCGTTTTTTTCTTTCTTTCTACATAGCAACTTCTGTGTTCTTTTACTTTTTTATATCCTAACAAAGACCTAATGCTTGGTCATTAAAAGTATCCCTGTTTGTTACTAGTTAATATAGTTAAGCTATAATTCAGTATTAATACGTTAAGTCACTCTTGCTTATGATATATGTCTTCTAGTTATCCTTTCATTTTCTGTTTTTGCTAACTTGTGGAAATACTACCTATGTAAGTGTTAGGCTATTATTGTACTTGCACCATTTGTGGATCATTTTCAACAAAAGTTCATATCATTTTCCTGACTAAGTGGCCTTTGTATCTACCATGTTGAAGACTTACATGACTAACATAACTTGTCTATGTATATGGATATCTTCCCGTTTTAGTTCACTTGTTTCCAAGTCTGGTTTGCTGATATGATCTTTTGTGTTTTCCTACTAAGAAGTTGCTCTTTGTGTAACAATTGGATAAACAAGATATGTTATATGCTTGTCCTATCCACTGCAAATTGGTTTCTATTATTATTTGTTTTTATGTGTTTGTAGTTGTAATTATAAATAATTTCTTTTGAACATTTGTCATATTGCATCACTAATAATGTTGTAAATGTTTTATTTTCAGTTTTGCAGGTTTACCAACATTCTGAATCTTTCAACTATGATTGTCATCACTCAAATTCAGTTGGTATTATCTCTTGTGATTGTTCTGTTTTTACTCATTCCTTTGATTCTTGTGAAACTCAGTTGTGTGCTTTAGTGTTTTCCGTAAAATCTGAGTTTCTATGTTTGTGTCAACCCTTGACACATTATTTTGCATAAACCTGCATCTATTAGTGCTGCACATAATCTACCTGCATATTCCATATTGCTTGTGCTAATATAATTTTGGTTTATATCTGACTGAGCTGCTTGTTAAATACTATGTGTATTGCATTTCATATATATAGGGGTAGCTTCTATATTTTAGTACCTGCGTACTTTGTTTTGTTTAATGCTCAAAATAATAGACATGATTTTGCAATGATCCAAGCTATGATCAGGAAATATGTATAATGTACATTACTTTTGTCTATGTCTAGTACCATATATATACTATATTTTAAGTTGGCTATGTTTTTAGTTTCTTTTGCAAAGTGTGGTTCATGTTTGATGCACATTTAATATTTATATACATAGTGTCTGCAAAATCACCTTTGGCAATAACCTGCTGCATATTGGTACTGAGTAGTTTTATTTAGTGTATATAGTGTGTGTCTACAATCTACGTAGTGGCAATTGCCTATCTACATAGTGTACTTTATCTAGTGTTCTATATATTAGCTTTCATATATATTGAATGTTTGCTGAGTAGTAGTATGCGTGCTAAGTATTAGTATGCTTACTGTATTAGTTTTTGAAATGATCCAAGTCATATATGGTGTACATGAAGTTGATGTTTTGATGTGGAGCTATGGATTCATTTAAAGATGATATTTATTCTAACCGTTTGCTTAGCAAGTCAATTTGAGAGCTCAAGCTTGTTAATCCTAGTCTGATTAGTTTAATATAATTGATTTGCTTTAATTTTGGAAATAAGAATCTTATATCTTGTTTTACTAAATATGAGTAAACTTTAACTATGTTTCTTTTCTGCTGCCGTGTATATGTTTCTAGGTCTTTGAAAGGTTTTGATGCATTCGAGGAGATGTGTGAAAGGATTGATATCGATCATATCCTAAGATGGTTCAATTTTCTTTGTCAAGTAGCTTGCTTCCCATGAACCGCCAATAATTGAAGGTGCTTAGTGTTTTGGTGATCAACATTTATGGTTGTTAGGTATTTGACATTTGGGATGTGATATTAGAAATTCCTACCATTATGCGTCTAAATGTAGCTTTTCTTGTTGAATATTTTGAAACAACTATACCTCAATCGGTATATGGGATACCTCGATGTATATTTTGGATATATTAATGCTTGTTGTTGCAACAAACTGTAGTGCGTCTTATTTAATGGTTGTGATATTCTAATATTTCTTCATAATGATTGATACTTTCATGGTATGTTTAATGAGGGGCTAATAACCCTATAATGAGGGGATTTTTGGTCATAAATTCGTGATTTATTGAGGGCAAATGACCCTACAATGAGAAAATTTTTCGTCATTAGTTCGTGCATTAATGAGGGGTAATGACCCTATAATGATGAAATTTTTTGTCAATAAATTGTGTTTTAGTGACGGGTAATTATCCTTATAATAACGGGAATAGTCGTCATTAACGGGTAGAAACTAATATTCAAATTTAGTTCTAATAAGAGGCAAATAGTATAATAATGTGGAAATTACCCGTCACTAGAACTGTTCTTAATGAGAGTCTAATCTCGTCATTAAATCTTTGATATCTTTAATGACGAGGCGGGTTCTCGTCATTGAATGCTTTAACTAGAAGGGCGACTATGAGGGGGGCATGAGGGGGATTTCCCGTCATTAAAAGTCTTTAATGATGAGAAAAAGGGATATAATGACGAGAATTCCCATCATTAAAACCCTTTTTTCTTGTAGTGAATGTAACAACCTAATGTCATTAACATTCGTCTAAAAGACCAATATTTCTTAATTTATCGATTGCAATACAATATCATTCACATAACTAAATATGACATTTAAGGTTTGATTTAATAGTCTTCATTTAATTTACACATAATGAATATATAACGTGTACCATCAAACATATATGAAGACGTAACACACAAAATGATCAAACCATTAATAATTCCATAAATAAATAAATAGAATCACAATGTGCAGAAGATAGCGTAGAATTAAGACTTCTGCATACTAAAAGAGGGGCAACAACCAATATTTACACATAATTCATAAATTAAATATCAGTGCCAACATGACCTACGTAAATTCATGAGTAGGTTGTTGTCTTCTTCCTTTTATTATTTATCTTTTTGGGAAGGGGCTACAAGGACAAAAAAAAATTCATAAATGGTCTAGAAAGGCGTTACTACATGTTATGTGATTAGAAATGACAAATTCATAATAAATGGACAAAAATACCTTTTTACACATTAAGCACGTAGTAACACTAGATAAAATGTAGTAACAGCCAAGAAAACAAATAGTAACTGTAACGCCCCCAGACCCCGGGCCTGGTAGCGCTAAATGAGTTATAAATGTCCGGTCAACTGCTTAGACCGCCGTCCTCGCTTGGTCTAAAAGGGCTAACCCGAGTTGACAAGACCTTTATGTCTCACACTTATATGGTGGTGAGCATTCTACTATTTTTCCTATGTGGGACATTACATTCTCACCCCCTTATAAGGGACTGGCGTCCTCGCCAGGACGGCCAAGACTGTTCCCGGATCGTCCCTACCAGAGGTAACTAGAGGCCATCCTTACACCGTCTTCTTGTGCGATGCGCGGCATATAGTTCCGTCGATAGTTGGCTCGACATCGATTGCGGTCAAGTTAAATTACTAACTCGATGCCTAAATAACCACTAGCAAGTGAACTAGGTTCAATCGCAGATAGCTAGATAGAGTCGAGGTCGATCCCACAGAGAATCAATTTGTGGATCCTAACTTAAATAGTCAACCAGCTTATTTCGTTTGACAAATACGGTCTATGACCAACATAAAGTACGAGAAAAGAAAGACACACTCAAACATATAAATAACACATAAACGAATAACGTAATCAATCGCCTAATTATAACCGTGATCCTCCTGGATCTAGACAATTTATATAACAAACAAGACTTATCAACTATTAATCCGTCCATATTCATTTATAGTGGCTACGGAGTCATCCTCTTTAACTTGACTTAGCACCGGTTAGGTCACTAGATCACCGTGATGTTGTTACGTGACTTCGCCTTTTGGTGCCTCCATCTCATATAACTCACACGCTTACGACTCTAAGGATGCCGATATTAACCGCGTACACCTCGCCCAGGCAACATTCCTTTGGTTAGCGTATTTCCAGACGATCACTCAAACTCTCGTCCAACTAACAATTACCGAATTATAGTCTCATGCTAGTTTACGATCTACGTATAAGAAAGGTGCGCGCAATTCCCTAATATAACCCTACCTAGATAACGCCGAAAGTCCGAAGATCAATTCATGAGCCTACCTAAGAGTTTTATACCGGTATTTCCTTTTACACGTTTTAATTAAATCAAGTGAGTGACGTAGCCATAGCCATACCTACCGAGATAACAGATTCAATTAAGCTAACCTAATCATAAAGACGTGATCGATTAACGGATGAAAACAGGCTTGACAACTCTCGGTCGACCGAATAGGTGCTCTCGGTCGACCGAGTGACACCTCTCGGTCACCCGAGAGTCGACTCCAGCATTTACATCCCCGAACATATTTCTCGGCGTTTCATATACGAATCGGATTATATAGCGAATCATCGTGACATCATATAGACTAATCTAAATACACGTAAATTAAACACACTGATTCATCCGTAGATGTTAGGTAGAGGACGTAGGGTTTGGGATCCTTATAGACAAGGTATCACCATTGCCCTAACGTCATATCCTAGATCTACATCATCTAGATATGAATACCTACTCGGACAATCAAAGCATAATTGGGAAATTGATTACTTAAAAGAAAACAAGAAGATAAACTAGGGCTTACATGTTTGCAACCCTAGCAACCTCCGCAAGCCTAAAGAATCCTTATTAGCTTATTTGTAAATATGAAATAGTATTGGTGAATGCCTAATAAAAAATACAAAAGACTTGTGTTTATATAGAGCCTCAGCCGTCATAGAAAACCGACTTAAAATACCGACACTCTGAACCCTAGCCGACTCAAATAATGTGCCGAACTTCTTCTGGACTGTAGGCCCACTCGGTCGATCGAATGCACAAGGCTCGGTCGACCGAGCCTTACATGCCTCTGGGCTCTTTCCTCTTTTTCTGTCTTGGGCCTCGAACTTGTCTCGTGATCCATCAAAGCTTTTCCAAGTCCATCCTTGTGCTCCCAAATGAGTTACTACAAATATCACATGAAATACAGTCTGTAATATCAAATAATATAATAAAACATCATAATACATAATAATGAATCGTAACTCTCGGCATATGCAAATTAGGCGTATTACGACTTATTATTACTCTATTATAGCTCCTTTAAACTAGAATCGGGATAAAGGTCATAGAATAACGGGCACAAAATGACCGTTATCAACTACCCCCACTTAGCCTTTGATCGTCCCGATCAAAATATCAACAAGTTATTTCCCATGAACTACTTTCCGGTGGTCACCGTATAATCGACACAAGAAACTCGAATCAACTCATATCATCTATGCTCATCGATATCCATTATCCACTATTCATCATGAATCGATGTGTTGTGTGCATGTGCATTGAGTTTTAAACATTCGTGAGCAAGATTAGAGCTTATGCAAACTTCGTAGTCCGAACCTACCAACCCGAAGATTCCACTTTTTTAAGCCTTTTAATTTTTCAAGCACCGGAATAATAAGCAAGAGCGTATCTATAGGGTTTTTGGACTTGGAGACCGAGTACTACTCAAAGCCTCTTAAAGAGTTGAATATTTTTCATATCTTCATATTTTTCAGATACTATCAATCTCAAGAAGGAAAACTTTGTAGAATTTCCTCTATCTTAGATCAAATATTAGCATCGAATATTACCACAAGCTGCGAGGCTACTTTGGTAATTTACTACAAGCCCGAGTGTTTTAACATTGTCAAACACAGTACGCCTCAAGCTTATTACTCACTTTTGTGGCTAGAATCTTTAGGAACACATCGACGATAAATTTGACACTAGGTAAGCATAATCAATCATCTATGCAATGTACACATTATAATTTTACCTTTTATAACAAGCGTAGTACATCTCGATTCAATTATTGAATAAGTGAATAATAAACAACTATTTGCAACGGACAATATGAATATCATTAAGTTTACTAATCAAGAAATCGCAAGAAGTATAAGGTGATCACGCACTCATGAAATATGGTTTACTTCTTATTAGATATAATTATCAGGACTTCACAAAAGTAAATGTGATTCTAAGTTTAAAAGTTTTAATAAAATTTTTTTTTTTTTTTTTTTTTTGGTTTTATTGATTATTTGATATATGGAATTACTCATTTGAGAAAAACTTGATTGCGGTCAAGTTAAATTACTAACTCGATGCCTAAATAACCACTAGCAAGTGAACTAGGTTCAATCGCAGTATAGCTAGATAGAGTCGAGGTCGATCCCACAGAGAATCAATTTGTGGATCCTAACTTAAATAGTCAACCGGTTATTTCGTTTGACAAATACGGTCTATGACCAACATAAAGTACGAGAAAAGAAAGACACACTCAAACATATAAATAACACATAAACGAATAACGTAATCAATCGCCTAATTATAACCGTGATCCTCCGGATCTAGACAATTTATATAACAAACAAGACTTATCAACTATTAATCCGTCCATATTCATTTATAGTGGCTACGGAGTCATCCTCTTTAACTTGACTTAGCACCGGTTAGGTCACTAGATCACCGTGATGTTGTTACGTGACTTCGCCTTTTGGTGCCTCCATCTCATATAACTCACACGCTACTTAATTCTAAGGATGCCGATATTAACCGTACACCTCGCCCAGGCAACATTCCTTTGGTTAGCGTATTTCTGAAACGATCACTCAAACTCTCGCCCAACTAACAATTACCGAATTATAGTCTCATGCTAGTTTACGATCTACGTATAAGAAGGTGCGCGCAATTCCCTAATATAACCCTACCTAGATAACGCTGAAAGTCCAAGATCAATTCATGAGCCTACCTAAGAGTTTTATACCGGTATTTCCTTTTTACACGCTTTTAATTAAATCAAGTGAGTGACGAGCCATAGCCATACCTACCGAGATAACAGATTCAATTAAGCTAACCTAATCATAAAGACGTGATCGATTAACGGATGAAAGCAAGCTTGACAACTCTCGGTCGACCGAATAGGTGCTCTCGGTCGATCGAGTGACACCTCTCGGTCACCCGAGAGTCTCGACTCCCTGCATTTACATCCCGAACATATTTCTCGGCGTTTCATATACGAATCGGATTATATAGCGAATCATCAGGACATCATATGACTAATCTAAATACACGTAAATTAAACACACAGATTCATCCGTAGATGTTAGGTAGAGGACGTAGGGTTTGGGATCCTTATAGACAAGGTATCACCATTGCCCTAACGTCATATCCTAGATCTACATCATCTAGATATGAATACCTACTCGCACAATCAAAGCATAATTGGGAAATTGATTACTTAAAAGAAAACAAGAAGATAAACTAGGGCTTACATGTTTGCAACCCTAGCAACCTCCGCAAGCCTAAAGAATCCTTATTAGCTTATTTGTAAATATGAAATAGTATTGGTGAATGCCTCATAAAAAATACAAAAGACTTGTGTTTATATAGAGCCTCGGCCGTCATAGAAAACCGACTTAAAATACCGACACTCTCAACCCTAGCCGACTCAAATAATGTGCCGAACTTCTTCGGATCAGAGGCCCACTCGGTCGATCGAATGCACAGCTCGGTCGACCGAGCCTTACATGCTCCTGGCTCTTTCCTCTTTTCTGTCTTGGGCCTCCCGAACTTGTCTCGTGATCCATCAAAGCTTTTCCAAGTCCATCCTTGTGCTCCCAAATGAGTTACTACAAATATCACATGAAATACACGATCTGTAATATCAAATAATATAATAAAACATCATAATACATAATAATGAATCGTAACTCTCGGCATATGCAAATTAGGCGTATTACGACTTATTATTACTCTATTATAGCTCCTTTAAACTAGAATCGGGATAAAGGTCATAGAATAACGGGCACAAAATGACCGTTATCAACTACCCCACTTAGCCTTTGATCGTCCCGATCAAAATATCAACAAGTTATTTCCATGAACTACTTTCCAAAGTGGTCACCGATATCGACACAAGAAACTCGAATCAACTCATATCATCTATGCTCATCGATATCCATTATCCACTATTCATCATGAATCGATGTGTTGTGTGCATGTGCATTGAGTTTTAAACATTCGTAGCAAGATTAGAGCTTATGCAAACTTCGTAGTCCGAACCTACCAACTTCAAGATTCCCACTTTTTAAGCCTTTTAATTTTTCAAGCACCGGAATAATAAGCAAGAGCGTATCTATAGGGTTTTGGACTTGGAGACCGAGTACTACTCAAAGCCTCTTAAAGAGTTGAATATTTTTCATATCTTCATATTTTTCAGATACTATCAATCTCAAGAAGGAAAACTTTGTAGAATTTCCTCTATCTTAGATCAAATATTAGCATCGAATATTACCACAAGCGAGGCTACTTTGGTAATTTACTACAAGCCCAAGTGTTTTAACATTGTCAAACACAGTACGTCTCAAGCTTATTACTCACCTTTTGTGGCTAGAATCTTTAGGAACACATCGACGATAAATTTGACACTAGGTAAGCATAATCAATCATCTATGCAATGTACACATTATAATTTTACCTTTTATAACAAGCGTAGTACATCTCGATTCAATTATTGAATAAGTGAATAATAAACAACTATTTGCAACGGACAATATGAATATCATTAAGTTTACTAATCAAGAAATCGCGAAGTATAAGGTGATCACGCATCATGAAATATGGTTTACTTCTTATTAGATATAATTATCAGGACTTCACAAAAGTAAATGTGATTCTAAGTTTAAAAGTTTTAATAAATTTTTTTTTTTTTTTTTTTTTTTTTTTTTTTTGGTTTTATTGATTATTTGATATATGGAATTACTCATTTGAGCTAAGTGACTTGTACCCCCACTTAAACCATGCATTGTCCCCAATGTATAAAACCGAAATAACATGCTCGTAAAAGGAACTTAGCTCGGATAAGCGTGGAAGTTTGAACAAGTCGTAGGACTTGGCGTAGTTCAACAGCACGTGCATTGGCTCCATAGCAGGCGTAAAAATAATCACCGCAACACATATCTTAAACAAAGCTCGCAACTCGTTACAGGATTAGTCCAAACTGTAATAATCAGAAAAATGGGACCGTAAAAGGTATAACAATTTCCTTAAACATTTTTAAGTCCATTAATTAATGATTACTTTTCAATACATTTCAACAAGTCCAAAACATTACATAAGTTCGAATTTAGGAAACAGAGAAACTTGCTCTATATAACACGACATACTAGTAGAAATGAATCAAAATAAAAACTCGTTAACTATAGGAAATGCCAATACTCAAATTAAAATACTTAATCCCATCCTGGATTGAATGGTGCTAGTTGCAAATTGTTCGGTCGGCTTCACAAGATCATCCTCGGGTTCCCTTCTTGATCGTGGCCGTGAACGACGCAGCGGTGGGGGGAGAACTCAAAGATAGGATAGGCATTGGTTCCACATAGGAATCGCCGCCTAACACCGGGCACTCGGCTCCCTCGCAGAATGTAGTGATTAGTGAACCAAAAGGCAAGGTATGCCGAGGGCTTGAGAGCATCGTCTGTCATCTCTTGCGTATCAATGCCCCCACATTCACAGGCCATCCCATGTACAACCAATAGATCAAAGTGGCATGAGTGTAGTAAACCGTAGATACATGCTTAGCCGGGAAGATATTAGAACGGATAAGCCGATTAAGGCACTTATCCTCCCATCTCCTAAAGTCTGTTTCCGCAAATGTGCGGGCAACCTCCCTATAGTCCATTCTATTCCTAGATAGGCTCCAACTTCCTCCAACCAAGCATCGGACCCATCAAACGCCGCCATATACTACGGCCCGTCCTCCGAGATATCCAACCCAAAATATTCATTAATCGTGCCGGAGAAATGATAATTGGTCGCCCACGAATAATAACGACATTGGTGTCGGGTGTATACGCAAATAAGCATAAAATTCTCTTACCCAATTGACGTTGACCCGGCCGAAGTGCGGCGACATCACGCCATTGATAACTTTCCACCAACTCCAAAAGCTCATCCCCACAATTGTCCAAATCTAGACCCGAGCTCGATGTACGGGGCATTAACGAAATGATTAGTAAACGAAGAATATACCTCCCGACTCGCGAATTGTGGGACCCCGTTGATCATTGGAATATCGCCTTCCACGACCACAAACCGAGCGGCTCTGCGTCTTCTTGGTGGCATCCTGGCAGATAAACAATAATAAGCAAAGACGAAGCGAAAGGGTCGGCCCGACTCTCGGTCGATCGAGAGCAATCACTCGTTGACCGAGTGTGGAGAATCGATGTAAGCGACCTCCGGTCCTCCACCCTTACCGTGGATCGAATCTATTGATCGAAAAAAATTTCGATAGGCTTTTCAAGGTGAGTGAAAATGGTGAAATGGATGAAGATTTTGAGAATATTTCCATTTGATTTCTACTGGGGTTTGAGAAAACAAGGTGGATGGAGAATTTGGGATGAAGGAATTGGGGAATAGGAATGAGGAGAATGAAAGAGAGGATGTTGGGTTAAATAGGAAAATGGAGTTTGAAGAAATGGAATGTGATTGGTGTAGAAAAGTTGTTGGGGATTGAGGAGGTGGAAAGGTGGAATTTGAAAATTTGAATTGGGATAATAAAGAAGTTGGGAAAGAGAAAAAGGTGAATGGTTGGGAAGAGGAAAGGTGAATGGGGATGTGTAGAAATTAATGGTGTTGACCATTTTAATAAATTTGACACATACCGTAAAATAACTACAATATATAATGATGCCAAAATGTATTATTTCACTCTTACCATAAAGAATTTTCTAACCAATAGGTCGTCTCAAGCATAAAAGCCACCTCATTTTTATCATAAATAAATCAAACAATCTGGTCTAAGCATTTGTAAGATACCGCATTATCATTTCCTTAATCAACAATTTTTACAAAGATTCAATTTCAATTGCTTCACTTCACATGAAAACGATTCGAATAAAAAAAAATTTATTTTGCACATCCTTAACTCAACAGTCGTCGGAACATGGCAAAATAGAAAAAAAAACTTCTCATCGTTTCATGCTACTTTTATTTAGAAAAAGAAAAATAAAAATAGAGATAAAAATAATGAAGGATAGAATTAGTTCTCTGATTTAAGTCGGTAGCTCGACTTCCCAAAATATCACTCTTTAAGAATTGTTCTTGACTTGCCAGGTCTTCACCCGACTAACCTTCACCGAAAACGTCTTGCCATTCCTTTGCACGAGTGCCTTTCCGTGGGATGTACGTCGATCGGCGAAAAGACAATCAAATTGTCCATCTAAACAGGCACCGACTTGCGGGATCGCTTTGATTTCGATGAGCTTTCTTGATTTGAACTCTACGAGTTCGCCGCTTAACTCTCCTCCTCCTATCCTTAGGTTTCGAAAACGAGGCTTCAGCATCATCCTTATTAACTACAGGTGCAGGCTGAACAGCTCTATCTCGGCTTAGGATTGTAAGGACCTCTTTCTCATCTCGATCGTCAACAATGTCATCATCACACTCCTCTGAACTTGGAATCACATCCGGTTTAGAACCAACGACTTCTATAATGTTTAAACTTACCGAATAGGGAACTCAGGGGTTCTTTATCCCAAAAGTCTCGAACCTTTAGCATCAAACAATGTGATCTCATGCCTAGTCATACGAATAAGAGCTCAGAGGTATTAATAAAGGGCCTACCCAAGATAATTGGGCTATACGGATGCTCCTCTATGTCCATTACGACCAAATCTATCTTAAACCGAAGTTGTCCGATACCAATGATCATGTTATTCATCTGTCCAGACATGATGGTTCTAGTACTATCCGCGAATCTCACTTTTAGCGGGGTGTTTGTGGGAGTCGAATCATATTCCTATCGCAAAGGCTTTTAGGAAAATGTTTAAGCTCGATCCAGAGTCAATTAAAGCCAATCCCAAGTGTGCTTGTTCTAGGGTAACATCTACAAGGAATGCCCCAGGATCATCTAACTTTGGCATTAACCGAGATTCATCTTCAACATATTTTGCCTCCTTAGCACAGTGACTATAGGTCGCTCCATATCTACGCTTACTCTCGAACTGCACTCTATCTCCGACATGTAATCCATATAATCAATATACGAATAATCGAATCTGAGTCCGAATCCAAGAAATCACTTCGGGATTTAAAGCACACATACCTCTTTTACATACGCTTCACTTGCTTCCCTTGACTTCACGGCTTCCACGAATTCGTTCTTTCATTTTTGCTATTCTCTCCTTGACTTTTGCGTTATCGGCTTCATTGGTGTTGTCTTGGTTCAGTAAAAGCGTTAACATCCTCTTCCTTAACCTTGGAAAATTGTTTTGATGACATATTGTTTATCACGAACAATCTTACCTCGAGTGATTTAGTTCGATTATCGCAACATGAGAAAAACAACAAACGGTCAATAAACTAACGGTCAAGACGATTGCTCATACCGCCGCTAGGCTTACAACCTACTAACGGAAAAAACGAAACGGCGGAAAACAATGCCGTCGATAATACGAGAACAATGAAAGGGCTCGGTCGATCGAAAGCGGCATTGTTCGGTCGACCGAACATACTGAATATATATATAAATATATATTTTTTTTTAATTTATTTTACTCACTTGTAAAAGAAAAAAACAAAAAAAAACGAAATAAGCAAGTAGATCATTTAAGCGGTTGGACCATTGATTCCCGGCAACGGCGCCAAAAACTTGATTGCGGTCAAGTTAAATTACTAACTCGATGCCTAAATAACCACTAGCAAGTGAACTAGGTTCAATCGCAAAGATAGCTAGATAGAGTCGAGGTCGATCCCACTGAGAGAATCAATTTGTGGATCCTAACTTAAATAGTCAACCGCTTATTTCGTTTGACAAATACGGTCTATGACCAACATAAAGTACGAGAAAAGAAAGACACACTCAAACATATAAATAACACATAAACGAATAACGTAATCAATCGCCTAATTATAACCGTGATCCTCGGATCTAGACAATTTATATAACAAAGCAAGACTTATCAACTATTAATCCGCCCATATTCATTTATAGTGGCTACGGGAGTCATCCTCTTTAACTTGACTTAGCACCGGTTAGGTCACTAGATCATCGTGATGTTGTTACGTGACTTCGCCTTTTGGTGCCTCCATCTCATATAACTCACACGCTACTTACTCTAAGGATGCCGATATTAACCGTACACCTCGCCCAGGCAACATTCCTTTGGTTAGGCGTACTTCCTGAGACGATCACTCAAACTCTCGTCCAACTAACAATTACCGAATTATAGTCTCATGCTAGTTTACGATCTCACGTATAAGAAGGTGCGCGCAATTCCTAATATAACCCTACCTAGATAACGCTGAAAGTCCAAGATCAATTCATGAGCCTACCTAAGAGTTTTATACCGGTATTTCCTTTTTACACGTTTTAATTAAATCAAGTGAGTGACGTAGCCATAGCCATACCTACTGAGATAACAGATTCAATTAAGCTAACCTAATCATAAAGACGTGGATCGATTAACGGATGAAAACAAAGCTTGACAACTCTCGGTCGACCGAATAGGTGCTCTCGGTCGATCGAGTGACACCTCTCGGTCACCCGAGAGTCGACTCCCAGCATTTACATCCCCGAACATATTCTCGGCGTTTCATATACGAATCGGATTATATAGCGAATCATCGAGGACATCATATAGACTAATCTAAATACACGTAAATTAAACACACAGATTCATCCGTAGATGTTAGGTAGAGGACGTAGGGTTTGGGATCCTTATAGACAAGGTATCACCATTGCCCTAACGTCATATCCTAGATCTACATCATCTAGATATGAATACCTACTCAGACAATCAAAGCATAATTGGGAAATTGATTACTTAAAAGAAAACAAGAAGATAAACTAGGGCTTACATGTTTGCAACCCTAGCAACCTCCGCAAGCCTAAAGAATCCTTATTAGCTTATTTGTAAATATGAAATAGTATTGGTGAATGCCTCATAAAAAATACAAAAGACTTGTGTTTATATAGAGCCTCAGCCGTCATAGAAAACCGACTTAAAATACCGACACTCTGAACCCTAGCCGACTCAAATAATGTGCCGAACTTCTTACGGATCAGTAGGCCCACTCGGTCGACCGAATGCACAGGCTCGGTCGACCGAGCCTTACATGCTCCTGGGCTCTTTCCTCTTTTCTGTCTTGGGCCTCCTGAACTTGTCTGTGATCCATCAAAGCTTTTCCGAAGTCCATCCTTGTGCTCCCAAATGAGTTACTACAAATATCACATGAAATACAGTCTGTAATATCAAATAATATAATAAAACATCATAATACATAATAATGAATCGTAACTCTCGGCATATGCAAATTAGGCGTATTACGACTTATTATTACTCTATTATAGCTCCTTTAAACTAGAATCGGGGATAAAGGTCATAGAATAACGGGCACAAAATGACCGTTATCAACTAAAAACTTGATTGCGGTCAAGTTAAATTACTAACTCGATGCCTAAATAACCACTAGCAAGTGAACTAGGTTCAATCGCAAAGATAGCTAGATAGAGTCGAGGTCGATCCCACGAGAGAATCAATTTGTGGATCCTAACTTAAATAGTCAACCAGCTTATTTCGTTTGACAAATACGGTCTATGACCAACATAAAGTACGAGAAAAGAAAGACACACTCAAACATATAAATAACACATAAACGAATAACGTAATCAATCGCCTAATTATAACCGTGATCCTGCGGATCTAGACAATTTATATAACAGCAAGACTTATCAACTATTAATCCGCCCATATTCATTTATATAGTGGCTACGGGAGTCATCCTCTTTAACTTGACTTAGCACCGGTTAGGTCACTAGATCACTGTGATGTTGTTACGTGACTTCGCCTTTTGGTGCCTCCATCTCATATAACTCACACGCTACGACTCTAAGGATGCCGATATTAACCGTACACCTCGCCCAGGCAACATTCCTTTGGTTAGGCGTACTTCTGAGACGATCACTCAAACTCGCCCAACTAACAATTACCGAATTATAGTCTCATGCTAGTTTACGATCTACATTATAAGAAGGTGCGGCGCAATTCCCTAATATAACCCTACCTAGATAACGCCGAAAGTCCGAAGATCAATTCATGAGCCTACCTAAGAGTTTTATACCGGTATTTCCTTTTACACGTTTTAATTAAATCAAGTGAGTGACGTAGCCATAGCCATACCTACCGAGATAACATGATTCAATTAAGCTAACCTAATCATAAAGACGTGGATCGATTAACGGATGAAAACAAAGCTTGATAACTCTCGGTCGACCGAATAGGTGCTCTCGTCGATCGAGTGACACCTCTCGGTCACCCGAGAGTCGACTCTGCATTTACATCCCGAACATATTTCTCTCGTTTCATATACGAATCGGATTATATAGCGAATCATCAGGACATCATATAGACTAATCTAAATACACGTAAATTAAACACACAGATTCATCCGTAGATGTTAGGTAGAGGACGTAGGGTTTGGGATCCTTATAGACAAGGTATCACCATTGCCCTAACGTCATATCCTAGATCTACATCATCTAGATATGAATACCTACTCAGACAATCAAAGCATAATTGGGAAATTGATTACTTAAAAGAAAACAAGAAGATAAACTAGGGCTTACATGTTTGCAACCCTAGCAACCTCCGCAAGCCTAAAGAATCCTTATTAGCTTATTTGTAAATATGAAATAGTATTGGTGAATGCCTAATAAAAAATACAAAAGACTTGTGTTTATATAGAGCCTCAGCCGTCATAGAAAACCGACTTAAAATACCGACACTCTGAACCCTAGCCGACTCAAATAATGTGCCGAACTTTTCTTGATCAGAGCCCACTCGGTCGACGAATGCACAAAGCTCGGTCGACCGAGCCTTACATGCTCCTGGGCTCTTTCCTCTTTCTCGCCTTGGGCCTCCCGAACTTGTCTCGTGATCCATCAAAGCTTTTCCAAGTCCATCCTTGTGCTCCCAAATGAGTTACTACAAATATCACATGAAATACAATCTGTAATATCAAATAATATAATAAAACATCATAATACATAATAATGAATCGTAACTCTCGGCATATGCAAATTAAGCGTATTACGACTTATTATTACTCTATTATAGCTCCTTTAAACTAGAATCGGGATAAAGGTCATAGAATAACGGGCACAAAATGACCGTTATCAACTACCCCACTTAGCCTTTGATCGTCCCGATCAAAATATCAACAAGTTATTTCCCATGAACTACTTTCCAGTGGTCACCGTGATATCGACACAAGAAACTCGAATCAACTCATATCATCTATGCTCATCGATATCCATTATCCACTATTCATCATGAATCGATGTGTTGTGTGCATGTGCATTGAGTTTTAAACATTCAGAGCAAGATTAGAGCTTATGCAAACTTCGTAGTCTGAACCTACCAACTTCAGTATTCCCACTTTTTTAAGCCTTTTAATTTTTCAAGCACCGGAATAATAAGCAAGAGCGTATCTATAGGGTTTTTGGACTTGGAGACCGAGTACTACTCAAAGCCTCTTAAAGAGTTGAATATTTTTTCATATCTTCATATTTTTCAGATACTATCAATCTCAAGAAGGAAAACTTTGTAGAATTTCCCTCTATCTTAGATCAAATATTAGCATCGAATATTACCACAAGCGCGAGGCTACTTTGGTAATTTACTACAAGCCCAGTGTTTTAACATTGTCAAACACAGGTACGTCTCAAGCTTATTACTCACTTTTGTGGCTAGAATCTTTAGGAACACATCGACGATAAATTTGACACTAGGTAAGCATAATCAATCATCTATGCAATGTACACATTATAATTTTACCTTTTATAACAAGCGTAGTACATCTCGATTCAATTATTGAATAAGTGAATAATAAACAACTATTTGCAACGGACAATATGAATATCATTAAGTTTACTAATCAAGAAATCGCAGAAGTATAAGGTGATCACGTACTCATGAAATATGGTTTACTTCTTATTAGATATAATTATCAGGACTTCACAAAAGTAAATGTGATTCTAAGTTTAAAAGTTTTAATAAAATTTTTTTTTTTTTTTTTTTTTTTTTTTTTTTTTGGTTTTATTGATTATTTGATATATGGAATTACTCATTTGAGCTAAGTGACTTGTACCCCCACTTAAACCATGCATTGTCCCCAATGTATAAAAACCGAAATAACATGCTCGTAGAAAAGGAACTTAGCTCGGATAAGCGTGGAAGTTTGAACAAGGCGTAGGACTTGGCGTAGTTCAACAGCACGAGCATTGGCTCCATAGCAGGGCAGAAAAATAATCACTGCAACACATATCTTAAACAAAGCTCGCAACTCGTTACAGGATTAGTCCAAACTGTAATAATCAGAAAAATGGGACCGTAAAAGGTATAACAATTTCCTTAAACATTTTTAAGTCCATTAATTAATGATTACTTTTCAATACATTTCAACAAGTCCAAAACATTACATAAGTTCGAATTTAGGAAACAGAGAAACTTGCTCTATATAACACGACATACTAGTTGAAATGAATCAAAATAAAAACTCGTTAACTATAGGAAATGCCAATACTCAAATTAAAATACTTAATCCCATCCTGGATTGAATGGTGCTAGTTGCAAATTGTTCGGGTCGGCTTCGTCAGCATCATCCTCGGGTTCCCCTTCTTGATCGTGGCCGTGAACGACAGGCGGTGGGACAGAACTCAAAGATAGGATAGGCATTGGTTCCACATAGGAATCGCCGCCTAACACCGGGCACTCAGCTCCCTCGCAGAATGTAGTGATTAGTGAACCAAAAGGCAAGGTATGCCGAGGCTTGAGAGCATCGTCTGTCATCTCCTTGCGTATCAATGCCCCACATTCACAGCCATCCCATGTACAACCAATAGATCAAAGTGGCATGAGTGTAGTAAACCGTAGATACATGCTTAGCCGGGAAGATATTAGAACGGATAAGCCGATTAAGGCACTTATCCTCCCATCTCCTAAAGTCTGTTTCCGCAAATGTGCGGGCAACCTCCCCTATAGTCCATTCTATTCCTAGATAGGCTCCAACTTCCTCCAACCAAGCATCGGACCCATCAAACGTCGCCATATACTCTGGCCCGTCCTCCGAGATATCCAACCCAAAATATTCATTAATCGTGCCCGGAGAAATGATAATTGGTCGTCCACGAATAATAACGACATTGGTGTCGGGGTGTATACGCAAATAAGCATAAAATTCTCTTACCCAATTGACGTTGACCCGGCCCGGGGGTGCGACGACATCACGCCATTGATAACTTTCCACCAACTCCAAAAGCTCATCCCCACAATTGTCCAAATCTAGACCCCGAGCTCGATGTACGGGGGCATTAACGAAATGATTAGTAAACGAAGAATATACCTCCCGACTCGCGAATTGTGGGACCCCGTTGATCATTGGAATATCGCCTTCCACAGCCACAAACTGAGCGGCTCTGCGTCTTCTTGGTGGCATCCTGGCAGATAAACAGCGCAAAGAAAGAAGAAGCGAAAGGTCGGCCCGACTCTCGGTCGACCGAGAGCAATCACTCGTTGACCGAGTGTGGAGAATCGACGAAGCGACCTCCGGTCCTCCACCCTTACCGTGGATCGAATCTATTGATCGGAAAAAAATTTTGATAGGCTTTTCAAGGTGAGTGAAAATGGTGAAATGGATGAAGATTTTCAGAATATTTCCATTTGATTTCTACAGGGGTTTGAGAAAACAAGGTGGATGGAGAATTTGGGATGAAGGAATTGGGGAATAGGAATGAGGAGAATGAAAGAGAGGATGTTGGGTTAAATAGGAAAATGGAGTTTGAAGAAATGGAATGTGATTGGTGTAGAAAAGTTGTTGGGGATTGAGGAGGTGGAAAGGTGGAATTTGAAAATTTGAATTGGGATAATAAAGAAGTTGGGAAGAGAAAAAGGTGAATGGTTGGGAAGAGGGAAAGGTGAATGGGGATGTGTAGAAATTAATGGTGTTGACCATTTTAATAAATTTGACACATACCGTAAAATAACTACAATATATAATGATTGCCAAAATGTATTATTTCACTCTTTACATAAAGAATTTTCTAACCAATAGGTCGTCTCAAGCATAAAAGCCACCTCATTTTTATCATAAATAAATCAAACAATCTGGTCTAAGCATTTGTAAGATACCGCATTATCATTTCCTTAATCAACAATTTTTACAAAGATTCAATTTGGTAGCTTCACTTCACATGAAAACGATTCGAATAAAAAAATTTATTTTGCACATCCTTAACTCAACAATCATTGAACATGGCAAAATAGAAAAAAACTTCTCATCGTTTCATGCTACTTTTATTTAGAAAAGAAAAATAAAAATAGAGATAAAAATAATGAAGGATAGAATTAGTTCTCTGAGCTTTAAGTCGGTAGCTCGACTTCCCAAAATATCACTCTTTAAGAATTGTTCTTGACTTGCCAGGTCTTCACCCGACTAACCTTCACCGAAAACGTCTTGCCATTCCTTTGCACGAGTGCCTTTCCGTGGGATGTACGTCTGACGAAAAGACAATCAAATTGTCCATCTAAACAGGCACCGACTTGCGGGATCGCTTTGATTTCGATGAGCTTTCTTGATTTCGAACTCTACGAGTTCGCCGCTTAACTCTCCTCCTCATATCCTTAGGTTTCAAAGCGAGGCTTCAAAGATCATCCTTATTAACTACACAGTGCAGGTGAAGCACTCTATCTCGGCTTAGGATTGTAAGGACCTCTTTCTCATCTCGATCGTCAACATTGTCATCATCACACTCCTCCGAACTTGGAATCACATCCGGTTTAGAACCAACGACTTCTATAATGTTTAAACTTACCGAATAGGGAACTCAGGGTTCTTTATCCCAAAAGTCTCAGAACCTTTAGCATCAAACAATGTGATCTCATGCCTAGTCATACGAATAAGAGCTCTAGAGGTATTAATAAAGGGCCTACCCAAGATAATTGGGCTATACGGATGCTCCTCTATGTCCATTACGACCAAATCTATCTTAAACCGAAGTTGTCCGATACCAATGATCATGTTATTCATCTGTCCAGACATGATGGTTCTAGTACTATCCGCGAATCTCACTTTTAGCGGGGTGTTTGTGGGAGTCGAATCATATTCCTATCGCAAAGGCTTTTAGGAAAATGTTTAAGCTCGATCCAGAGTCAATTAAAGCCAATCCCAAGTGTGCTTGTTCTAGGTAACATCTACAAGGAATGCCCAGGGTCATCTAACTTTGGCATTAACCGAGATTCATCTTCAACATATTTTGCCTCCTTAGCACGGTGACTATAGGTCGTTCCATATCTACGCTTACTCTCGTAACTGGACTCTATCTCCGACATGTAATCCATATAATCAATATACTTAATCAATCGAGTCCGAATCCGAAGAAATCACTTGGGATTTAAAGCACACATACCTCTTTTTACATACGCTTCACTTGCTTCCCTTGACTTCCGGCTTCCTCGAATTCGTTCTTTCATTTTTGCTATTCTCTCCTTCGACTTTTGCGTTATCGGCTTCATTGGTGTTGTCTTGGTTCAGAAACGTTAACATCCTCTTCCTTAACCTTGGAAAATTGTTTTGATGACATATTGTTTATCACGAACAATCTTACCGAGTGATTTAGTTCGATTATCTCGCAACATGAGAAAAACAACAAACGGTCAATAAACTAACAATCAAGACGATTGCTCATAACTGCTGCTAGGCTTACAACCTACTAACGGAAAAAAATGTAAACGAAGGGAAAACAATGCCGTCCGATAATACGAGAACAATGAAAGGGCTCGGTCGATCGAGCGGCATTGTTCGGTCGATCGAACATACTGAGATATATATATATAAATATTTTTTTTTTTATTTATTTTACTCACTTGTAAAAGAAAGCGAAAAAAAAAAAGCGAAATAAGCAAGTAGATCATTTAAGCAGTTGGACCATTGATTCCCCGGCAACGGCGCCAAAAACTTGATTGCGGTCAAGTTAAATTACTAACTCGATGCCTAAATAACCACTAGCAAGTGAACTAGGTTCAATCGCAGTATAGCTAGATAGAGTCGAGGTCGATCCCACAGAGAATCAATTTGTGGATCCTAACTTAAATAGTCAACCAGTTATTTCGTTTGACAAATACGGTCTATGACCAACATAAAACGTACGAAAAGAAAGACACACTCAAACATATAAATAACACATAAACGAATAACGTAATCAAGCGCCTAATTATAACCGTGATCCTCTCGGATCTAGACAATTTATATAATAAACAAGACTTATCAACTATTAATCCGTCCATATTCATTTATAGTGGCTACGGGAGTCATCCTCTTTAACTTGACTTAGCACCGGTTAGGTCACTAGATCACCGTGATGTTGTTTACGTGACTTCGCCTTTTGGTGCCTCCATCTCATATAACTCACACGCTACGACTCTAAGGATGCCGATATTAACCGTACACCTCGCCCAGGCAACATTCCTTTGGTTAGGCGTATTTCTGAGCGATCACTCAAACTCTCGCCCAACTAACAATTACCGAATTATAGTCTCATGCTAGTTTACGATCTACGTATAAGAAGGTGCGGCGCAATTCCTAATATAACCCTACCTATATAACGCTGAAAGTCCGAAGATCAATTCATGAGCCTACCTAAGAGTTTTATACGGTATTTCCTTTTACACGTTTTAATTAAATCAAGTGAGTGACGTAGCCATAGCCATACCTACCGAGATAACAGATTCAATTAAGCTAACCTAATCATAAAGACGTGATCGATTAACGGATGAAAGCAAGCTTGACAACTCTCGGTCGACCGAATAGGTGCTCTCGGTCGACCGAGTGACACCTCTCGGTCACCCGAGAGTCTGACTCCCCAGATTTACATCCCCGAACATATTTCTCAGCGTTTCATATACGAATCGGATTATATAGCGAATCATCAGGACATCATATAGACTAATCTAAATACACGTAAATTAAACACACAGATTCATCCGTAGATGTTAGGTAGAGGACGTAGGGTTTGGGATCCTTATAGACAAGGTATCACCATTGCCCTAACGTCATATCCTAGATCTACATCATCTAGATATGAATACCTACTCAGACAATCAAAGCATAATTGGGAAATTGATTACTTAAAAGAAAACAAGAAGATAAACTAGGGCTTACATGTTTGCAACCCTAGCAACCTCCGCAAGCCTAAAGAATCCTTATTAGCTTATTTGTAAATATGAAATAGTATTGGTGAATGCCTCATAAAAAATACAAAAGACTTGTGTTTATATAGAGCCTCAGCCGTCATAGAAAACCGACTTAAAATACCGACACTCTGAACCCTAGCCGACTCAAATAATGTGCCGAACTTCTTCTGGACTGTAGGCCCACTCGGTCGACCGAATGCACAGGCTCGGTCGACCGAGCCTTACATGCTCCTGGGCTCTTTCCTCTTTTCTGTCTTGGGCCTCCTGAACTTGTCTGTGATCCATCAAAGCTTTTCCGAAGTCCATCCTTGTGCTCCCAAATGAGTTACTACAAATATCACATGAAATACGATCTGTAATATCAAATAATATAATAAAACATCATAATACATAATAATGAATCGTAACTCTCGGCATATGCAAATTAGGCGACATACGACTTATTATTACTCTATTATAGCTCCTTTAAACTAGAATCGGGATAAAGGTCATAGAATAACGGGCACAAAATGACCGTTATCAACTACCCCACTTAGCCTTTGATCGTCCCGATCAAAATATCAACAAGTTATTTCCCATGAACTACTTTCCGGTGGTCACCGATATAACAACACAAGAAACTCGAATCAACTCATATCATCTATGCTCATCAGATATCCATTATCCACTATTCATCATGAATCGATGTGTTGTGTGCATGTGCATTGAGTTTTAAACATTCGTAGCAAGATTAGAGCTTATGCAAACTTCGTAGTCTGAACCTACCAACTTCAGTATTCCCACTTTTTAAGCCTTTTAATTTTTCAAGCACCGGAATAATAAGCAAGAGCGTATCTATAGGGTTTTTGGACTTGGAGACCGAGTACTACTCAAAGCCTCTTAAAGAGTTGAATATTTTTTCATATCTTCATATTTTTCAGATACTATCAATCTCAAGAAGGAAAACTTTGTAGAATTTCCCTATCTTAGATCAAATATTAGCATCGAATATTACCACAAGCGAGGCTACTTTGGTAATTTACTACAAGCCCAGTGTTTTAACATTGTCAAACACAGCACGTCTCAAGCTTATTACTCGACTTTTGTGGCTAGAAGTTTAGGAACACATCCGACGATAAATTTGACACTAGGTAAGCATAATCAATCATCTATGCAATGTACACATTATAATTTTACCTTTTATAACAAGCGTAGTACATCTCGATTCAATTATTGAATAAGTGAATAATAAACAACTATTTGCAACGGACAATATGAATATCATTAAGTTTACTAATCAAGAAATCGCGTGAAGTATAAGGTGATCACGTACTCATGAAATATGGTTTACCTCTTATTAGATATAATTATCAGGACTTCACAAAAGTAAATGTGATTCTAAGTTTAAAAGTTTTAATAATTTTTTTTTTTTTTTTTTTTTTTTTTTTTTTTTTTTTTTTTTTTTGGTTTTATTGATTATTTGATATATGGAATTACTCATTTGAGCTAAGTGACTTGTACCCCCCACTTAAACCATGCATTGTCCCCAATGTATAAAAACCGAAATAACATGCTCAGAAAAAGGAACTTAGCTCTGGATAAGCGTGGAAGTTTGAACAAGTCGTAGGACTTCGGCGTAGTTCAACAGGCACAGGCATTGGCTCCATAGCAGGGCAGAAAAATAATCACTGCAACACATATCTTAAACAAAGCTCGCAACTCGTTACAGGATTAGTCCAAACTGTAATAATCGAAAAATGGGACCGTAAAAGGTATAACAATTTCCTTAAACATTTTTAAGTCCATTAATTAATGATTACTTTTCAATACATTTCAACAAGTCCAAAACATTACATAAGTTCGAATTTAGGAAACAGAGAAACTTGCTCTATATAACACGACATACTAGTTGAAATGAATCAAAATAAAAACTCGTTAACTATAGGAAATGCCAATACTCAAATTAAAATACTTAATCCCATCCTGGATTGAATGGTGCTAGTTGCAAATTGTTCGGTCGGCTTCGCCACAAGATCATCCTCGGGTTCCCTTCTTGATCGTGGCCGTGAACGACAGGCGGTGGGACAGAACTCAAAGATAGGATAGGCATTGGTTCCACATAGGAATCGCCGCCTAACACCGGGCACTCAGCTCCCTCGCAGAATGTAGTGATTAGTGAACCAAAAGGCAAGGTATGCCGAGGCTTGAGAGCATCGTCTGTCATCTCCTTGCGTATCAATGCCCCCACATTCACAGGCCATCCCATGTACAACCAATAGATCAAAGTGGCATGAGTGTAGTAAACCGTAGATACATGCTTAGCCGGGAAGATATTAGAACGGATAAGCCGATTAAGGCACTTATCCTCCCATCTCCTAAAGTCTGTTTCGCAAATGTGCGGGCAACCTCCCTATAGTCCATTCTATTCCTAGATAGGCTCCAACTTCCTCCAACCAAGCATCGGACCCATCAAACGCCGCCATATACTCGCCCGTCCTCCGAGATATCCAACCCAAAATATTCATTAATCGTGCCGGAGAAATGATAATTGGTCGTCCACTTAATAATAACGACATTGGTGTCGGGGTGTATACGCAAATAAGCATAAAATTCTCTTACCCAATTGACGTTGACCCGGCCCGGGGGTGCGACGACATCACGCCATTGATAACTTTCCACCAACTCCAAAAGCTCATCCCCACAATTGTCCAAATCTAGACCCCGAGCTCGATGTACGGGGGCATTAACGAAATGATTAGTAAACGAAGAATATACCTCCCGACTCGCGAATTGTGGGACCCCGTTGATCATTGGAATATCGCCTTCCACAGCCACAAACTGAGCGGCTCTGCGTCTTCTTGGTGGCATCCTGGCAGATAAACAGCGCAGCAGCAGGCGAAAGGGCCGGCCCGACTCTCGGTCGACCGAGAGCAATCACTCGGTTGACCGAGTGTGGAGAATCGACAGAAGCAGCCTCTGGTCCTCCACCCTTACCGTGACTGAATCTATTGATCAGAAAAAATTTCGATAGGCTTTTCAAGGTGAGTGAAAATGGTGAAATGGATGAAGATTTTCAGAATATTTCCATTTGATTTCTACAGGGGTTTGAGAAAACAAGGTGGATGGAGAATTTGGGATGAAGGAATTGGGGAATAGGAATGAGGAGAATGAAAGAGAGGATGTTGGGTTAAATAGGAAAATGGAGTTTGAAGAAATGGAATGTGATTGGTGTAGAAAAGTTGTTGGGGATTGAGGAGGTGGAAAGGTGGAATTTGAAAATTTGAATTGGGATAATAAAGAAGTTGGGAAGAGAAAAAGGTGAATGGTTGGGAAGAGGGAAAGGTGAATGGGGATGTGTAGAAATTAATGGTGTTGACCATTTTAATAAATTTGACACATACCGTAAAATAACTACAATATATAACAGTGCCAAAATGTATTATTTCACTCTTACCGCAAAGAATTTTCTAACCAATAGGTCGTCTCAAGCATAAAAGCCACCTCATTTTTATCATAAATAAATCAAACAATCTGGTCTAAGCATTTGTAAAATAACGCATTATCATTTCCTTAATCAACAATTTTTACAAAGATTCAATTTCAAATAAGTACTTCACTTCACATGAAAACGATTCGAAAAAAAATTTATTTTGCACATCCTTAACTCAACGATCGTCGGAACATGGCAAAATAGAAAAAACTTCTCATCGTTTCATGCTACTTTTATTTAGAAAAAGAAAATAAAAATAGAGATAAAAATAATGAAGGATAGAATTAGTTCTACTGAGTTTAAGTCGGTAGCTCGACTTCCCAAAATATCACTCTTAAGAATTGTTCTTGACTTGCCGTGTCTTCACCCGACTAACCTTCACCGAAAGCGTCTTGCCATTCCTTTGCACGAGTGCTTTCCGTGGGATGTACGTCGATTTAAAAGACAATCAAATTGTCCATCTAAACAGGCACCGACTTGCGGGATCGCTTTGATTTCGATGAGCTTTCTTGATTTCGAACTCTACGAGTTCGCCGCTTAACTCTCCTCCTCCTATCCTTAGGTTTCAAAACGAGGCTTCAAAGATCATCCTTATTAACTCTGGTGCGAGTGTGAACGGCTCTATCTCGGCTTAGGATTGTAAGGACCTCTTTCTCATCTCGATCGTCAACATTGTCATCATCACACTCCTCTCGAACTTGGAATCACATCCGGTTTAGAACCAACGACTTCTATAATGTTTAAACTTACCGGAATAGGGAACTCTCAGGGTTCTTTATCCCAAAAGTCTCGTAACCTTTAGCATCAAACAATGTGATCTCATGCCTAGTCATACGAATAAGAGCTACAGAGGTATTAATAAAGGGCCTACCCAAGATAATTGGGCTATACGGATGCTCCTCTATGTCCATTACGACCAAATCTATCTTAAACCGAAGTTGTCCGATACCAATGATCATGTTATTCATCCGTCCTGCACATGATGGTTCTAGTACTATCCGCGAATCTCACTTTTAGCGGGGTGTTTGTGGGAGTCGAATCATATTCCTATCGCAAAGGCTTTTAGGGAAAATGTTTAAGCTCGATCCGAGTCAATTAAAGCCAATCCCAAGTGTGCTTGTTCTAGGGTAACATCTACAAGGAATGCCCCTGGGGTCATCTAACTTTGGCATTAACCGAGATTCATCTTCAACATATTTTGCCTCCTTAGCACGGTGACTATAGGTCGTTCCATATCTACGCTACTCTCGTAACTGGACTCTATCTCCGACATGTAATCCATATAATCAATATACGAATCTGAATCCGAGTCCGAATCCGAAGAAATCACTTGGATTTAAAGCACACATACCTCTTTTACATACGCTTCACTTGCTTCCCTTGACTTCACGGCTTCCTGAATTCGTTCTTTCATTTTTGCTATTCTCTCCTTGACTTTTGCGTCATCGGCTTCATTGGTGTTGTCTTGGTTCAAAACGTTAACATCCTCTTCCTTAACCTTGGAAAATTGTTTTGATGACATATTGTTTATCACGAACAATCTTACTCGAGTGATTTAGTTCGATTATCGCAACATGAGAAAAACAACAAACGGTCAATAAACTAACACCGTGATCCTCTGGATCTAGACAATTTATATAACAGCAAGACTTATCAACTATTAATCCGTCCATATTCATTTATAGTGGCTACGGGAGTCATCCTCTTTAACTTGACTTAGCACCGGTTAGTCACTCAGATCATCCGTGATGTTGTTACGTGACTTCGCCTTTTGGTGCCTCCATCTCATATAACTCACACGCTTACGACTCTAAGGATGCCGATATTAACCGTACACCTCGTCCAGGCAACATTCCTTTGGTTAGGCGTATTTCTGACGATCACTCAAACTCTCGCCCAACTAACAATTACCGAATTATAGTCTCATGCTAGTTTACGATCTACGTATAAGAAGGTGCGCGCAATTCCCTAATATAACCCTACCTAGATAACATTTGAAAGTCCGAAGATCAATTCATGAGCCTACCTAAGAGTTTTATACCGGTATTTCCTTTTACACGTTTTAATTAAATCAAGTGAGTGACGTAGCCATAGCCATACCTACCGAGATAACAGATTCAATTAAGCTAA
This sequence comes from Gentiana macrophylla, assembly GCA_026214975.1. Taxonomy (NCBI): domain Eukaryota; kingdom Viridiplantae; phylum Streptophyta; class Magnoliopsida; order Gentianales; family Gentianaceae; genus Gentiana; species Gentiana macrophylla. Next base: position 17,707,333 of record CM047806.1, read on the forward strand.
CCTAATCATAAAGACGTGATTGATTAACGGATGAAAAGCAAGCTTGACAACTCTCGGTCGACCGAATAGGTGCTCTCGATCGACCGAGTGACACCTCTCGGTCACCCGAGAGTCGACTCCTGCATTTACATCCCGAACATATTTCTCGGCGTTTCATATACGAATCGGATTATATAGCGAATCATCGAGGACATCATATAGACTAATCTAAATACACGTAAATTAAACACACAGATTCATCCGTAGATGTTAGGTAGAGGCGTAGGGTTTGGGATCCTTATAGACAAGGTATCACCATTGCCCCTAACGTCATATCCTAGATCTACATCATCTAGATATGAATACCTACTCAGACAATCAAAGCATAATTGGGAAATTGATTACTTAAAAGAAAACAAGAAGATAAACTAGGGCTTACATGTTTGCAACCCTAGCAACCTCCGCAAGCCTAAAGAATCCTTATTAGCTTATTTGTAAATATGAAATAGTATTGGTGAATGCCTCATAAAAAATACAAAAGACTTGTGTTTATATAGAGCCTCAGCCGTCATAGAAAACCGACTTAAAATACCGACACTCTGAACCCTAGCCGACTCAAATAATGTGCCGAACTTCTTCTGGACTGTAGGCCCACTCGGTCGACCGAATGCACAGGCTCGGTCGACCGAGCCTTACATGCTCTGGGCTCTTTCCTCTTTTCTCGTCTTGGGCCTCCGAACTTGTCGTGATCCATCAAAGCTTTTCCAAGTCCATCCTTGTGCTCCCAAATGAGTTACTACAAATATCACATGAAATACGATCTGTAATATCAAATAATATAATAAAACATCATAATACATAATAATGAATCGTAACTCTCGGCATATGCAAATTAGGCGTATTACGACTTATTATTACTCTATTATAGCTCCTTTAAACTAGAATCGGGATAAAGGTCATAGAATAACGGGCACAAAATGACCGTTATCAACTACCCCACTTAGCCTTTGATCGTCCCGATCAAAATATCAACAAGTTATTTCCCATGAACTACTTTCCGGTGGTCACCATTATCTTGACACAAGAAACTCGAATCAACTCATATCATCTATGCTCATCAGATATCCATTATCCACTATTCATCATGAATCGATGTGTTGTGTGCATGTGCATTGAGTTTTAAACATTCGTAGCAAGATTAGAGCTTATGCAAACTTCGTAGTCTGAACCTACCAACTCTTCAAGATTCCCACTTTTTAAGCCTTTTAATTTTTCAAGCACCGGAATAATAAGCAAGAGCGTATCTATAGGGTTTTGGACTTGGAGACCGAGTACTACTCAAAGCCTCTTAAAGAGTTGAATATTTTTTCATATCTTCATATTTTTCAGATACTATCAATCTCAAGAAGGAAAACTTTGTAGAATTTCCCTCTATCTTAGATCAAATATTAGCATCGAATATTACCACAAGCGCGAGGCTACTTTGGTAATTTACTACAAGCCCAGTGTTTTAACATTGTCAAACACAGGTACGTCTCAAGCTTATTACTCAGCTTTTGTGGCTAGAATCTTTAGGAACACATCAGACGATAAATTTGACACTAGGTAAGCATAATCAATCATCTATGCAATGTACACATTATAATTTTACCTTTTATAACAAGCGTAGTACATCTCGATTCAATTATTGAATAAGTGAATAATAAACAACTATTTGCAACGGACAATATGAATATCATTAAGTTTACTAATCAAGAAATCGCGAAGTATAAGGTGATCACGTACTCATGAAATATGGTTTACTTCTTATTAGATATAATTATCAGGACTTCACAAAAGTAAATGTGATTCTAAGTTTAAAAGTTTTAATAAATTTTTTTTTTTTTTTTTTTTTTTGGTTTTATTGATTATTTGATATATGGAATTACTCATTTGAGCTAAGTGACTTGTACCCCCCACTTAAACCATGCATTGTCCCCAATGTATAAAAACCGAAATAACATGCTCGGAAAAGGAACTTAGCTCGGATAAGCGTGGAAGTTTGAACAAGGCGTAGGACTTGGCGTAGTTCAACAGCGCGAGCATTGGCTCCATAGCGAGCGGAAAAATAATCAACGCAACACATATCTTAAACAAAGCTCGCAACTCGTTACTGAGATTAGTCCAAACTGTAATAATCAGAAAAATGGGACCGTAAAAGGTATAACAATTTCCTTAAACATTTTTAAGTCCATTAATTAATGATTACTTTTCAATACATTTCAACAAGTCCAAAACATTACATAAGTTCGAATTTAGGAAACAGAGAAACTTGCTCTATATAAACACGACATACTAGTTGAAATGAATCAAAATAAAAACTCGTTAACTATAGGAAATGCCAATACTCAAATTAAAATACTTAATCCCATCTGGATTGAATGGTGCTAGTTGCAAATTGTTCGGTCGGCCCGTCGACATCATCCTCGGGTTCCCCTTCTTGATCGTGGCCGTGAGCGAGCGGCGGTGGGACAGAACTCAAAGATAGGATAGGCATTGGTTCCACATAGGAATCGCCGCTAACACCGGGCACTCTCGGCTCCCTCGCGAGAATGTAGTGATTAGTGAACCAAAGGCAAGGTATGCCGAGGCTTGAGAGCATCGTCTGTCATCTCCTTGCGTATCAATGCCCCCCACATTCACAGGCCATCCCATGTACAACCAATAGATCAAAGTGGCATGAGTGTAGTAAACCGTAGATACATGCTTAGCCGGGAAGATATTAGAACGGATAAGCCGATTAAGGCACTTATCCTCCCATCTCCTAAAGTCTGTTTCGCAAATGTGCGGGCAACCTCCCCTATAGTCCATTCTATTCCTAGATAGGCTCCAACTTCCTCCAACCAAGCATCGGACCCATCAAACGCCGCCATATACTCGGCCCGTCCTCCGAGATATCCAACCCAAAATATTCATTAATCGTGCCGGAGAAATGATAATTGGTCGCCCACGAATAATAACGACATTGGTGTCGGGTGTATACGCAAATAAGCATAAAATTCTCTTACCCAATTGACGTTGACCCGCCCGAAGTGCGGCGACATCACGCCATTGATAACTTTCCACCAACTCCAAAAGCTCATCCCCACAATTGTCCAAATCTAGACCCGAGCTCGATGTGCGGGGCATTAACGAAATGATTAGTAAACGAAGAATATACCTCCCGACTCGCGAATTGTGGGACCCGTTGATCATTGGAATATCGCCTTCCACGACCACAAACCGAGCGGCTCTGCGTCTTCTTGGTGGCATCCTGGCAGATAAAGCAATAAGCAGAAGAAAGAGCGAAAAGGGCGGCCCGACTCTCGGTCGACCGAGAGCAATCACTCGGTTGACCGAGTGTGGAGAATCGACAGAAGCAGCCTCCGGTCCTCCACCCTTACCGTGACTGAATCTATTGATCAGAAAAAATTTCGATAGGCTTTTCAAGGTGAGTGAAAATGGTGAAATGGATGAAGATTTTCAGAATATTTCCATTTGATTTCTACAGGGGTTTGAGAAAACAAGGTGGATGGAGAATTTGGGATGAAGGAATTGGGGAATAGGAATGAGGAGAATGAAAGAGAGGATGTTGGGTTAAATAGGAAAATGGAGTTTGAAGAAATGGAATGTGATTGGTGTAGAAAAGTTGTTGGGGATTGAGGAGGTGGAAAGGTGGAATTTGAAAATTTGAATTGGGATAATAAAGAAGTTGGGAAGAGAAAAAGGTGAATGGTTGGGAAGAGGGAAAGGTGAATGGGGATGTGTAGAAATTAATGGTGTTGACCATTTTAATAAATTTGACACATACCGTAAAATAACTACAATATATAATGATTGCCAAAATGTATTATTTCACTCTTACATAAAGAATTTTCTAACCAATAGGTCGTCTCAAGCATAAAAGCCACCTCATTTTTATCATAAATAAATCAAACAATCTGGTCTAAGCATTTGTAAGATACCGCATTATCATTTCCTTAATCAACAATTTTTACAAAGATTCAATTTAGTGCGCTTCACTTCACATGAAAACGATTCGAATAAAAAAATTTATTTTGCACATCCTTAACTCAACGAATCGTCGGAACATGGCAAAATAGAAAAAAAAACTTCTCATCGTTTCATGCTACTTTTATTTAGAAAAAGAAAAATAAAAATAGAGATAAAAATAATGAAGGATAGAATTAGTTCTCTGATTTAAGTCGGTAGCTCGACTTCCCAAAATATCACTCTTTAAGAATTGTTCTTGACTTGCAGGTCTTCACCCGACTAACCTTCACCGAAAGCGTCTTGCCATTCCTTTGCACGAGTGCCTTTCCGTGGGATGTGCGTCGGCGAAAAAGACAATCAAATTGTCCATCTAAGCAGGCACCGACTTGCGGGATCGTTTGATTTCGATGAGCTTTCTTGATTTGAACTCTACGAGTTCGCCGCTTAACTCTCCTCCTCCTATCCTTAGGTTTCGAAAACGAGGCTTCAGCAATCATCCTTATTAACTACAGGTGCAGGCTGAACAGCTCTATCTCGGCTTAGGATTGTAAGGACCTCTTTCTCATCTCGATCGTCAACATTGTCATCATCACACTCCTCTGAACTTGGAATCACATCCGGTTTAGAACCAACGACTTCTATAATGTTTAAACTTACCGGAATAGGGAACTCAGGGTTCTTTATCCCAAAAGTCTCAGAACCTTTAGCATCAAACAATGTGATCTCATGCCTAGTCATACGAATAAGAGCTCTAGAGGTATTAATAAAGGGCCTACCCAAGATAATTGGGCTATACGGATGCTCCTCTATGTCCATTACGACCAAATCTATCTTAAACCGAAGTTGTCCGATACCAATGATCATGTTATTCATCTGTCCAGACATGATGGTTCTAGTACTATCCGCGAATCTCACTTTTAGCGGGGTGTTTGTGGGAGTCAGAATCATATTCCTATCGCAAAGGCTTTTAGGGAAAATGTTTAAGCTCGATCCAGAGTCAATTAAAGCCAATCCCAAGTGTGCTTGTTCTAGGTAACATCTACAAGGAATGCCCAGGGTCATCTAACTTTGGCATTAACCGAGATTCATCTTCAACATATTTTGCCTCCTTAGCACAGGTGACTATAGGTCGTTCCATATCTACGCTTACTCTCGAGAACTGGACTCTATCTCCGACATGTAATCCATATAATCAATATCACGAATCTGAATCGAGTCGAATCGAAGAAATCACCGGGATTTAAAGCACACATACCTCTTTTTACATACGCTTCACTTGCTTCCTTGACTTCCACGGCTTACGAATTCGTTCTTTCATTTTTGCTATTCTCTCCTTGACTTTTGCGTTATCGGCTTCATTGGTGTTGTCTTGGTTAGTAAAGCGTTAACATCCTCTTCCTTAACCTTGGAAAATTGTTTTGATGACATATTGTTTATCACGAACAATCTTACGAGTGATTTAGTTACGATTATACGCAACATGAGAAAAACAACAAACGGTCAATAAACTAACGATCGATCACGATTGCTCATACTGGCTGCTAGGCTTACAACCTACTAACGAAAAAAACGAAACGAAGGAAAACAATGCCGTCGGATAATCTGAGAACAATGAAAGGGCTCGGTCGACCGAGCAAAGCATTATTCGATCGACCAACATCTGAGAATATATATATAAATATATTTTTTTTTTTTTTTTTATTTATTTTACTCACTTGTAAAAGAAAAAAAAAAAAAAACGAAATAAGCAAGTAGATCATTTAAGCAGTTGGACCATTGATTCCCCGGCAACGGCGCCAAAAACTTGATTGCGGTCAAGTTAAATTACTAACTCGATGCCTAAATACTAGCAAGTGAACTAGGTTCAAGTATAGCTAGATAAGTCGAGGTCGATCCCACAGAGAATCAATTTGTGGATCCTAACTTAAATAGTCAACCAGTTATTTCGTTTGACAAATACGGTCTATGACCAACATAAAGTACGAGAAAAGAAAGACACACTCAAACATATAAATAACACATAAACGAATAACGTAATCAACTGCCCAATTATAACCGTGATCCTCTGGATCTAGACAATTTATATAACAGCAAGACTTATCAACTATTAATCCGTCCATATTCATTTATAGTGGCTACGGGAGTCATCCTCTTTAACTTGACTTAGCACCGGTTAGGTCACTAGATCACTGTGATGTTGTTACGTGACTTCGCCTTTTGGTGCCTCCATCTCATATAACTCACACGCTTACGACTCTAAGGATGCCGATATTAACCGTACACCTCGTCCAGGCAACATTCCTTTGGTTAGGCGTACTTCCTAGACGATCACTCAAACTCTCGTCCAACTAACAATTACCGAATTATAGTCTCATGCTAGTTTACGATCTACGTATAAGAAGGTGCGCGCAATTCCCTAATATAACCCTACCTAGATAACGCTGAAAGTCCGAAGATCAATTCATGAGCCTACCTAAGAGTTTTATACCGGTATTTCCTTTTACACGTTTTAATTAAATCAAGTGAGTGGCGTAGCCATAGCCATACCTCTTGAGATAACAGATTCAATTAAGCTAACCTAATCATAAAGGCGTGATTGATTAACGGATGAAAGCAGGCTTGACAACTCTCGGTCGACCGAATAGGTGCTCTCGGTCGACCGAGTGACACCTCTCGGTCACCCGAGAGTCGACTCTGCATTTACATCCCGAACATATTTCTCGGCGTTTCATATACGAATCGGATTATATAGCGAATCATCGAGGACATCATATAGACTAATCTAAATACACGTAAATTAAACACAGATTCATCCGTAGATGTTAGGTAGAGGGCGTAGGGTTTGGGATCCTTATAGACAAGGTATCACCATTGCCCCTAACGTCATATCCTAGATCTACATCATCTAGATATGAATACCTACTCGGACAATCAAAGCATAATTGGGAAATTGATTACTTAAAAGAAAACAAGAAGATAAACTAGGGCTTACATGTTTGCAACCCTAGCAACCTCCGCAAGCCTAAAGAATCCTTATTAGCTTATTTGTAAATATGAAATAGTATTGGTGAATGCCTAATAAAAAATACAAAAGACTTGTGTTTATATAGAGCCTCAGCCGTCATAGAAAACCGACTTAAAATACCGACACTCTGAACCCTAGCCGACTCAAATAATGTGCCGAACTTCTTCTGGACTGTAGGCCCACTCGGTCGACCGAATGCACAGGCTCGGTCGACCGAGCCTTACATGCTCCTGGGCTCTTTCCTCTTTTCTGTCTTGGGCCTCCTGAACTTGTCTGTGATCCATCAAAGCTTTTCCGAAGTCCATCCTTGTGCTCCCAAATGAGTTACTACAAATATCACATGAAATACAGTCTGTAATATCAAATAATATAATAAAACATCATAATACATAATAATGAATCGTAACTCTCGGCATATGCAAATTAGGCGTATTACGACTTATTATTACTCTATTATAGCTCCTTTAAACTAGAATCGGGGATAAAGGTCATAGAATAACGGGCACAAAATGACCGTTATCAACTACCCCCCACTTAGCCTTTGATCGTCCCGATCAAAATATCAACAAGTTATTTCCCATGAACTACTTTCCAGTGGTCACCGTATACTGACACAAGAAACTCGAATCAACTCATATCATCTATGCTCATCAGATATCCATTATCCACTATTCATCATGAATCGATGTGTTGTGTGCATGTGCATTGAGTTTTAAACATTCGTAGCAAGATTAGAGCTTATGCAAACTTCGTAGTCTGAACCTACCAACTTCAGTATTCCCACTTTTTTAAGCCTTTTAATTTTTCAAGCACCGGAATAATAAGCAAGAGCGTATCTATAGGGTTTTTGGACTTGGAGACCGAGTACTACTCAAAGCCTCTTAAAGAGTTGAATATTTTTCATATCTTCATATTTTGAGATACTATCAATCTCAAGAAGGAAAACTTTGTAGAATTTCCCTCTATCTTAGATCAAATATTAGCATCGAATATTACCACAAGCGAGGCTACTTTGGTAATTTACTACAAGCCCAGTGTTTTAACATTGTCAAACACAGTGCGTCTCAAGCTTATTACTCGGCTTTTGTGGCTAGAAGTTTTAGGAACACATCCGACGATAAATTTGACACTAGGTAAGCATAATCAATCATCTATGCAATGTACACATTATAATTTTACCTTTTATAACAAGCGTAGTACATCTCGATTCAATTATTGAATAAGTGAATAATAAACAACTATTTGCAACGGACAATATGAATATCATTAAGTTTACTAATCAAGAAATCGCAGAAGTATAAAGTGATCACGTACTCATGAAATATGGTTTACTTCTTATTAGATATAATTATCAGGACTTCACAAAAGTAAATGTGATTCTAAGTTTAAAAGTTTTAATAATTTTTTTTTTTTTTTTTTTTTTTTTTTGGTTTTATTGATTATTTGATATATGGAATTACTCATTTGAGCTAAGTGACTTGTACCCCCCACTTAAACCATGCATTGTCCCCAATGTATAAAAACCGAAATAACATGCTCAGAAAAAGGAACTTAGCTCTGGATAAGCGTGGAAGTTTGAACAAGGCGTAGGACTTGGCGTAGTTCAACAGCACAGCATTGGCTCCATAGCGAGGCGGAAAAATAATCAACGCAACACATATCTTAAACAAAGCTCTTAACTTCGTTCTGAGATTAGTCCAAAGCGTAATAATCGGAAAAATGGGACCGTAAAAGGTATAACAATTTCCTTAAACATTTTTAAGTCCATTAATTAATGATTACTTTTCAATACATTTCAACAAGTCCAAAACATTACATAAGTTCGAATTTAGGAAACAGAGAAACTTGCTCTATATAACACGACATACTAGTTGAAATGAATCAAAATAAAAACTCGTTAACTATAGGAAATGCCAATACTCAAATTAAAATACTTAATCCCATCCTGGATTGAATGGTGCTAGTTGCAAATTGTTGGGTCGGCCGTCAAGATCATCCTCGGGTTCCTTCTTGATCGTGGCCGTGAGCGCGGGCGGTGGGGACAGAACTCAAAGATAGGATAGGCATTGGTTCCACATAGGAATCGCCGCCTAACACCGGGCACTCGGCTCCTCATGAGAATGTAGTGATTAGTGAACCAAAAGGCAAGGTATGCCGAGGCTTGAGCAGCATCGTGTCATCATCTCCTTGCGTATCAATGCCCCACATTCACAGGCCATCCCATGTACAACCAATAGATCAAAGTGGCATGAGTGTAGTAAACCGTAGATACATGCTTAGCCGGGAAGATATTAGAACGGATAAGCCGATTAAGGCACTTATCCTCCCATCTCCTAAAGTCTGTTTCCGCAAATGTGCGGGCAACCTCCCTATAGTCCATTCTATTCCTAGATAGGCTCCAACTTCCTCCAACCAAGCATCGGACCCATCAAGCGTCGCCATATACTCGGCCCGTCCTCCGAGATATCAACCCAAAATATTCATTAATCGTGCCGGAGAAATGATAATTGGTGATCCACGAATAATAACGACATTGGTGTCGGGTGTATACGCAAATAAGCATAAAATTCTCTTACCCAATTAGCGTTGACCCGGCCCGAAGTGCGGCGACATCACGCCATTGATAACTTTCCACCAACTCCAAAAGCTCATCCCCACAATTGTCCAAATCCAGACCCGAGCTCGATGTGCGGGGCATTAACGAAATGATTAGTAAAGCGAAGAATATACCTCCCGACTCGCATGGTGTGGGACCCGTTGATCATTGGAATATCGCCTTCCATGACCACAAACCGAGCGGCTCTGCGTCTTCTTGGTGGCATCCTGGCGGATAAGCAATGGCAAAGAAGAAAGCGAAAGGGCCGGCCCGACTCTCGGTCGACCGAGAGCAATCACTCGGTTGACCGAGTGTGGAGAATCGACAGAAGCAGCCTCCGGTCCTCCACCCTTACCGTGACTGAATCTATTGATCAGAAAAAATTTCGATAGGCTTTTCAAGGTGAGTGAAAATGGTGAAATGGATGAAGATTTTCAGAATATTTCCATTTGATTTCTCAGGGTTTGAGAAAACAAGGTGGATGGAGAATTTGGGATGAAGGAATTGGGGAATAGGAATGAGGAGAATGAAAGAGAGGATGTTGGGTTAAATAGGAAAATGGAGTTTGAAGAAATGGAATGTGATTGGTGTAGAAAAGTTGTTGGGGATTGAGGAGGTGGAAAGGTGGAATTTGAAAATTTGAATTGGGATAATAAAGAAGTTGGGAAGAGAAAAAGGTGAATGGTTGGGAAGAGGAAAGGTGAATGGGGATGTGTAGAAATTAATGGTGTTGACCATTTTAATAAATTTGACACATACCGTAAAATAACTACAATATATATGATTGCCAAAATGTATTATTTCACTCTTACCATAAAGAATTTTCTAACCAATAGGTCGTCTCAAGCATAAAAGCCACCTCATTTTTATCATAAATAAATCAAACAATCTGGTCTAAGCATTTGTAAGATACCGCATTATCATTTCCTTAATCAACAATTTTTACAAAGATTCAATTTTGCGCTTCACTTCACATGAAAGCGATTCGAATAAAAAAAAATTTATTTTGCACATCCTTAACTCACACGATCGTCGGAACATGGCAAAATAGAAAAAAAAACTTCTCATCGTTTCATGCTACTTTTATTTAGAAAAGAAAAATAAAAATAGAGATAAAAATAATGAAGGATAGAATTAGTTCTACTGATTTAAGTCGGTAGCTCGACTTCCCAAAATATCACTCTTTAAGAATTGTTCTTGACTTGCCGGTCTTCACCCGACTAACCTTCACCGGCGTCTTGCCATTCCTTTGCACGAGTGCCTTTCCGTGGGATGTACGTCGGCGAAAAAGACAATCAAATTGTCCATCTAAGCAGGCACCGACTTGCGGGATCGTTTGATTTCGATGAGCTTTCTTGATTTGAACTCTACGAGTTCGCGCTTAACTCTCCTCCTCCTATCCTTAGGTTTGGCAAACGAGGCTTGGCATCATCCTTATTAACTACAGTGCGGTGAGCGGCTCTATCTCGGCTTAGGATTGTAAGGACCTCTTTCTCATCTCGATCGTCAACATTGTCATCATCACACTCCTCTCGAACTTGGAATCACATCCGGTTTAGAACCAACGACTTCTATAATGTTTAAACTTACCGGAATAGGGAACTCGGGGTTCTTTATCCCAAAAGTCTCGGAACCTTTAGCATCAAACAATGTGATCTCATGCCTAGTCATACGAATAAGAGCTACAGAGGTATTAATAAAGGGCCTACCCAAGATAATTGGGCTATACGGATGCTCCTCATGTCCATTACGACCAAATCTATCTTAAACCGAAGTTGTCCGATACCAATGATCATGTTATTCATCTGTCCGGACATGATGGTTCTAGTACTATCCGCGAATCTCACTTTTAGCGGGGTGTTTGTGGGAGTCGAATCATATTCCTATCGCAAAGGCTTTTAGGGAAAATGTTTAAGCTCGATCCGAGTCAATTAAAGCCAATCCCAAGTGTGCTTGTTCTAGGGTAACATCTACAAGGAATGCCCAGGGTCATCTAACTTTGGCATTAACCGAGATTCATCTTCAACATATTTTGCCTCCTTAGCACAGGTGACTATAGGTCGTTCCATATCTACGCTACTCTCGAACCGGACTCTATCTCCGACATGTAATCCATATAATCAATATACGAATACGAATGAATCGAGTCCGAATCCGAAGAAATCACTCCGGGATTTAAAGCACACATACCTCTTTTTACATACGCTTTCACTTGCTTCCTTGACTTCATTGGGCTTCTTGGTTCAATTCGTTCTTTCATTTTTGCTATTCTCTCCTTCGAGTGATTTAGTTACGATTTTTGCGTCATCGGCTTCATTGGTGTTGTCTTGGTTCAGAAAAAAAACGCGTTAACATCCTCTTCCTTAACCTTGGAAAATTGTTTTGATGACATATTGTTTATCACGAACAATCTTACAAGAGTGATTTAGTTCGATTATACGCAACATGAGAAAAACAACAAGCGGTCAATAAACTACACATAATCGAATAACGATTGCCCAATTATAACCGTGATCCTCACGGATCTAGACAATTTATATAACAAACAAGACTTATCAACTATTAATCCGTCCATATTCATTTATAGTAGCTCACGGGAGTCATCCTCTTTAACTTGACTTAGCACCGGTTAGGTCACTAGATCTTTCGTGATGTTGTTACGTGACTTTCGCCTTTTGGTGCCTCCATCTCATATAACTCACACGCTTACGACTCTAAGGATGCCGATATTAACCGTACACCTCGTCCAGGCAACATTCCTTTGGTTAGGCGTACTTCTGAAGCGATCACTCAAACTCTCGTCCAACTAACAATTGCGAATTATAGTCTCATGCTAGTTTACGATCTACATTATAAGAAGGTGCGCGCGCAATTCCTAATATAACCCTACCTAGATAACGCATTTGAAAGTCCGAAGATCAATTCATGAGCCTACCTAAGAGTTTTATACGGTATTTCCTTTTTACACGTTTTAATTAAATCAAGTGAGTGGCGTAGCCATAGCCATACCTGCGAGATAATGATTCAATTAAGCTAACCTAATCATAAAGGCGTGGTGATTAACGGATGAAAGCAGGCTTGACAACTCTCGGTCGACCGAATAGGTGCTCTCGATCGACCGAGTGACACCTCTCGGTCACCCGAGAGTCGACTCCCAGATTTACATCCCGAACATATTTCTCGGCGTTTCATATACGAATCGGATTATATAGCGAATCATCAGGACATCATATAGACTAATCTAAATACACGTAAATTAAACACAGATTCATCCGTAGATGTTAGGTAGAGGGCGTAGGGTTTGGGATCCTTATAGACAAGGTATCACCATTGCCCCTAACGTCATATCCTAGATCTACATCATCTAGATATGAATACTACTCGGACAATCAAAGCATAATTGGGAAATTGATTACTAAAAGAAAACAAGAAGATAAACTAGGGCTTACATGTTTGCAACCTAGCAACCTCCATAAAGCCTAAAGAATCCTTATTAGCTTATTTGTAAATATGAAATAGTATTGGTGAATGCCTCATAAAAAATACAAAAGACTTGTGTTTATATAGAGCCTCAGCCGTCATAGAAAACCGACTTAAAATACCGACACTCTGAACCCTAGCCGACTCAAATAATGTGCCGAACTTCTTTCGATTTGTAGGCCCACTCGGTCGACCGAATGCCTGCAGCTCGGTCGACCGAGCCTTACATGCTCTGGGCTCTTTCCTCTTTTCTGTCTTGGGCCTCACGAACTTATGCGTGATCCATCAAAGCTTTTCGAAGTCCATCCTTGTGCTCCCAAATGAGTTACTACAAATATCACATGAAATACGATCTGTAATATCAAATAATATAATAAAACATCATAATACATAATAATGAATCGTAACTCTCGGCATATGCAAATTAGGCGTATTACGACTTATTATTACTCTATTATAGCTCCTTTAAACTAGAATCGGGGATAAAGGTCATAGAATAACGGGCACAAAATGACCGTTATCAACTACCCCACTTAGCCTTTGATCGTCCCGATCAAAATATCAACAAGTTATTTCCATGAACTACTTTCCGGTGGTCACCGATATCTGACACAAGAAACTCGAATCAACTCATATCATCTATGCTCATCGGATATCCATTATCCACTTATTCATCATGAATCGATGTGTTGTGTGCATGTGCATTGAGTTTTAAACATTCGTAGCAAGATTAGAGCTTATGCAAACTTTCGTAGTCTGAACCTACCAACTTCGGTATTCCCACTTTTTAAGCCTTTTAATTTTCAAGCACCGGAATAATAAGCAAGAAGCGTATCTATAGGGTTTTGGACTTGGAGACCGAGTACTACTCAAAGCCTCTTAAAGAGTTGAATATTTTTCATATCTTCATATTTTGAGATACTATCAATCTCAAGAAGGAAAACTTTGTAGAATTTCCTCTATCTTAGATCAAATATTAGCATCGAATATTACCACAAAGCGAGGCTACTTTGGTAATTTACTACAAGCCAGTGTTTTAACATTGTCAAACACAGTGCGTCTCAAGCTTATTACTCGGCTTTTGTGGCTAGAAGTTTTAGGAACACATCCGACGATAAATTTGACACTAGGTAAGCATAATCAATCATCTATGCAATGTACACATTATAATTTTACCTTTTATAACAAGCGTAGTACATCTCGATTCAATTATTGAATAAGTGAATAATAAACAACTATTTGCAACGGACAATATGAATATCATTAAGTTTACTAATCAAGAAATCGCAGAAGTATAAGGTGATCACGTACTCATGAAATATGGTTTACTTCTTATTAGATATAATTATCAGGACTTCACAAAAGTAAATGTGATTCTAAGTTTAAAAGTTTTAATAAAATTTTTTTTTTTTTTTTTTTTTTTGGTTTTATTGATTATTTGATATATGGAATTACTCATTTGAGCTAAGTGACTTGTACCCCCCACTTAAACCATGCATTGTCCCCAATGTATAAAAACCGAAATAACATGCTCAGAAAAAGGAACTTAGCTCTGGATAAGCGTGGAAGTTTGAACAAGGCGTAGGACTTGGCGTAGTTCAACGAGCACGAGCATTGGCTCCATAGCGAGCGAGAAAAATAATCAACGCAACACATATCTTAAACAAAGCTACTTAACTCGTTCACGAGATTAGTCCAAAGCGTAATAATCGGAAAAATGGGACCGTAAAAGGTATAACAATTTCCTTAAACATTTTTAAGTCCATTAATTAATGATTACTTTTCAATACATTTCAACAAGTCCAAAACATTACATAAGTTCGAATTTAGGAAGCAGAGAAACTTGCTCTATATAACACGACATACTAGTTGAAATGAATCAAAATAAAACTTCGTTAACTATAGGAAATGCCAATACTCAAATTAAAATACTTAATCCCATCTGGATTGAATGGTGCTAGTTGCAAATTGTTGGGTCGGCCCCGTCGGCATCATCCTCGGGTTCCCCTTCTTGATCGTGGCCGTGAGCGCAGCGGTGGGACAGAACTCAAAGATAGGATAGGCATTGGTTCCACATAGAATCGCCGCCTAACACCGGGCACTCGGCTCCCTCGCGAGAATGTAGTGATTAGTGAACCAAAGGCAAGGTATGCCGAGGCTTGAGAGCATCGTCTGTCATCTCCTTGCGTATCAATGCCCCCACATTCACAGGCCATCCATGTACAACCAATAGATCAAAGTGGCATGAGTGTAGTAAACCGTAGATACATGCTTAGCCGGGAAGATATTAGAGCGGATAAGCCGATTAAGGCACTTATCCTCCCATCTCTAAAGTCTGTTTCGCAAATGTGCGGGCAACCTCCCCTATAGTCCATTCTATTCCTAGATAGGCTCCAACTTCCTCCAACCAAGCATCGGACCCATCAAGCGTCGCCATATACTCTGGCCCGTCCTCCGAGATATCAACCCAAAATATTCATTAATCGTGCCGGAGAAATGATAATTGGTCGCCCACGAATAATAACGACATTGGTGTCGGGGTGTATCACATAAATAAGCATAAAATTCTCTTACCCAATTAGCGTTGACCCGGCCCGAAGTGCGGCGACATCACGCCATTGATAACTTTCCACCAACTCCAAAAGCTCATCCCACAATTGTCCAAATCTAGACCCCGAGCTCGATGTGCGGGGCATTAACGAAATGATTAGTAAGCGAAGAATATACCTCCCGACTCGCGGTGTAGGACCCGTTGATCATTGGAATATCGCCTTCCACGACCACAAAGCGGCGGCTCTGCGTCTTCTTGGTGGCATCTGGCGAGATAAGCGGCGGCGGCGGCGGCGAAAGAAGGGCGGCCCGACTCTCGGTCGACCGAGAGCAATCACTCGGTTGACGAGTGTGGAGAATCGACGAAGCGACCTCTCGGTCCTCCACCCTTACCGTGGTGAATCTATTGATCGAGAAAAAATTTCGATAGGCTTTTCAAGGTGAGTGAAAATGGTGAAATGGATGAAGATTTTGAGAATATTTCCATTTGATTTCTCTGAGGGGTTTGAGAAAACAAGGTGGATGGAGAATTTGGGATGAAGGAATTGGGAATAGGAATGAGGAGAATGAAAGAGAGGATGTTGGGTTAAATAGGAAAATGGAGTTTGAAGAAATGGAATGTGATTGGTGTAGAAAAGTTGTTGGGGATTGAGGAGGTGGAAAGGTGGAATTTGAAAATTTGAATTGGGATAATAAAGAAGTTGGGAAGAGAAAAAAGGTGAATGGTTGGGAAGAGGGAAGGTGAATGGGGATGTGTAGAAATTAATGGTGTTGACCATTTTAATAAATTTGACACATACCGTAAAATAACTACAATATATAATGATTGCCAAAATGTATTATTTCACTCTTACATAAAGAAATTTTTTCTAACCAATAGGTCGTCTCAAGCATAAAAGCCACCTCATTTTTATCATAAATAAATCAAACAATCTGGTCTAAGCATTTGTAAGATACCGCATTATCATTTCCTTAATCAACAATTTTTTAAAGATTCAATTTAGCTTCACTTCACATGAAAACGATTCGAATAAAAAAAAATTTATTTTGCACATCCTTAACTCAACAGTCGTCGGAACATGGCAAAATAGAAAAAAAAACTTCTCATCGTTTCATGCTACTTTTATTTAGAAAAAGAAAAATAAAAATAGAGATAAAAATAATGAAGGATAGAATTAGTTTCTGATTTAAGTCGGTAGCTCGACTTCCCAAAATATCACTCTTTAAGAATTGTTCTTGACTTGCCAGGTCTTCACCCGACTAACCTTCACGAAAAGCGTCTTGCCATTCCTTTGCACGAGTGCCTTTCCGTGGGATGTACGTCGGCGAAAAGACAATCAAATTGTCCATCTAAGCAGGCACCGACTTGCGGGATCGTTTGATTCGATGAGCTTTCTTGATTTGAACTCTACGAGTTCGCGGCTCTCTCCTCCTCACATCCTTAGGTTTGAAAGCGAGGCTTGGCATCATCCTTATTAACTCTGGTGCGGTGAGCGGCTCTATCTCGGCTTAGGATTGTAAGGACCTCTTTCTCATCTCGATCGTCAACATTGTCATCATCACACTCCTCACGAACTTGGAATCACATCGGTTTAGAACCAACGACTTCTATAATGTTTAAACTTACCGGAATAGGGAACTCGGGGTTCTTTATCCCAAAGTCTCAGAACCTTTAGCATCAAACAATGTGATCTCATGCCTAGTCATACGAATAAGAGCTCTAGAGGTATTAATAAAGGGCCTACCCAAGATAATTGGGCTATCACGGATGCTCCTCTATGTCCATTCGACCAAATCTATCTTAAACCGAAGTTGTCCGATACCAATGATCATGTTATTCATCTGTCCGGACATGATGGTTCTAGTACTATCCATGAATCTCACTTTTAGCGGGGTGTTTGTGGGAGTCGAGAATCATATTCCTATCGCAAAGGCTTTTAGGGAAAATGTTTAAGCTCGATCGAGTCAATTAAAGCCAATCCCAAGTGTGCTTGTTCTAGGGTAACATCTACAAGGAATGCCCGGGGTCATCTAACTTTGGCATTAACGAGATTCATCTTCAACACTATTTTGCCTCCTTAGCACAGGTGACTATAGGTCGTTCCATATCTACGCTACTCTCGAACCGGACTCTATCTCCGACATGTAATCCATATAATCAATATACGAATCTGAATCGAGTCGAATCCGAAGAAATCGCCGGGATTTAAAGCACACATACCTCTTTTTACATCGCTTCACTTGCTTCCGCCTTGACTTCTACGGCTACGAATTCGTTCTTTCATTTTTGCTATTCTCTCCTTGACTTTTGCGTTATCGGCTTCATTGGTGTTGTCTTGGTTCGTAAAGCGTTAACATCCTCTTCCTTAACCTTGGAAAATTGTTTTGATGACATATTGTTTATCACGAACAATCTTACGAGTGATTTAGTTACGATTATACGCAGCAACATGAGAAAAACAACAAGCGGTCAATAAACTAACGATCAAGACGATTGCTCATACTGCCGCTAGGCTTACAACCTACTAACGGAAAAAAGCGAAGCGAAGGAAAACAATGCCGTCGGATAATACGAGAACAATGAAAGGGCTCGATCGACCGGCGGCATTGTTCGATCGACCGAACATCTGAGAACATATATATAAATATATTTTTTTTTATTTATTTTACTCACTTGTAAAAAAGCGAAAAAAAAAAAAAGCGAAATAAGCAAGTAGATCATTTAAGCGGTTGGACCATTGATTCCCCCGACAGCGGCGCCAAAAACTTGATTGCGGTCAAGTTAAATTACTAACTTTCGATGCCTAAATAACCCACTAGCAAGTGAACTAGGTTCAATCGCGGTATAGCTAGATAAGTCGAAGTCGATCCCACGAAGAGAATCAATTTGTGGATCTAACTTAAATAGTCAACTTGAGTTATTTCGTTTGACAAATACGGTCTATGACCAACATAAAGTCAGAAAAGAAAGACACACTCAAACATATAAATAACACATAAGCGAATAACGTAATCAAGCGCCCAATTATAACCGTGATCCTGCGGATCTAGACAATTTATATAACAAACAAGACTTATCAACTATTAATCCGTCCATATTCATTTATAGTGGCTACGGAGTCATCCTCTTTAACTTGACTTAGCACCGGTTAGGTCAACTAGATCAACTGTGATGTTGTTACGTGACTTCGCCTTTTGGTGCCTCCATCTCATATAACTCACACGCTTACGACTCTAAGGATGCCGATATTAACCGTACACCTCGTCCAGGCAACATTCCTTTGGTTAGGCGTACTTCTGAGCGATCACTCAAACTCTCGTCCAACTAACAATTACCGAATTATAGTCTCATGCTAGTTTACGATCTCATTATAAGAAGGTGCGGCGCAATTCCTAATATAACCCTACCTGATATTATTTGAAAGTCCGAAGATCAATTCATGAGCCTACTACAAGAGTTTTATACGGTATTTCCTTTTTACGTTTTAATTAAATCAAGTGAGTGGCGTAGCCATAGCCATACCTCGAGAGATATGATTCAATTAAGCTAACCTAATCATAAAGGCGTGGTGATTAACGGATGAAAGCGAGGCTTGACAACTCTCGGTCGACCGAATAGGTGCTCTCGGTCGACCGAGTGACACCTCTCGGTCACCGAGTCGACTCCCAGATTTACATCCCGAACATATTTCTCGGCGTTTCATATACGAATCGGATTATATAGCGAATCATCGAGGACATCATATAGACTAATCTAAATACACGTAAATTAAACACAGATTCATCCGTAGATGTTAGGTAGAGGGCGTAGGGTTTGGGATCATATAGACAAGGTATCACCATTGCCCTAACGTCATATCCTAGATCTACATCATCTAGATATGAATACTACTCAGACAATCAAAGCATAATTGGGAAATTGATTACTAAAAAAAAACAAGAAGATAAACTAGGGCTTACATGTTTGCAACCACAGCAACCTCCATAAGCCTAAAGAATCCTTATTAGCTTATTTGTAAATATGAAATAGTATTGGTGAATGCCTCATAAAAATACAAAAGACTTGTGTTTATATAGAGCCTCGGCCGTCATAGAAAACCGACTTAAAATACCGACACTCTGAACCTAGCCGACTCAAATAATGTGCCGAACTTCTTACAGGTGTAGGCCCACTCGGTCGACCGAATGCACAGGCTCGGTCGACCGAGCCTTACATGCTCCTCTGGGCTCTTTCCTCTTTTGCATCTTGGGCCTCCCGAACTTATGCGTGATCCATCAAAGCTTTTCGAAGTCCATCCTTGTGCTCCCAAATGAGTTACTACAAATATCACATGAAATACGATCTGTAATATCAAATAATATAATAAAACATCATAATACATAATAATGAATCGTAACTCTCGATATATGCAAATTAGGCGTATTACGACTTATTATTACTCTATTATAGCTCCTTTAAACTAGAATCGGGGATAAAGCTTTGATGGATCACAGACAAGTTCAGGAGGCCCAAGACAGAAAAGAGGAAAGAGCCCAGGAGCATGTAAGGCTCGGTCGACCGAGCCTGTGCATTCGATCGACCGAGTGGGCCTCTGATCGGAAGAAGTTCGGCACATTATTTGAGTCGGCTAGGGTTGAGTGTCGGTATTTTAAGTCGGTTTTCTATGACGGCTGAGGCTCTATATAAACACAAGTCTTTTGTATTTTTATTAGGCATTCACCAATACTATTTCATATTTACAAATAAGCTAATAAGGATTCTTTTAGGCTTATGGAGGTTGCTAGGGTTGCAAACATGTAAGCCCTAGTTTATCTTCTTGTTTTCTTTAAGTAATCAATTTCCCAATTATGCTTTGATTGTGCGAGTAGTATTCATATCTAGATGATGTAGATCTAGGATATGGCGTTAGGGCAATGGTGATACCTTGTCTATAAGGATCCCAAACCCTACGTCCTCTACCTAACATCTACGGATGAATCTGTGTGTTTAATTTACGTGTATTTAGATTAGTCTATATGATGTCACGATGATTCGCTATATAATCCGATTCGTATATGAAACGCCGAGAAATATGTTCGGGATGTAAATCGGGAGTCGACTCTCGGGTGACCGAGAGGTGTCACTCGATCGACCGAGAGCACCTATTCGGTCGACCGAGAGTTGTCAAGCCTTTTCATCCGTTAATCGATCACACGTCTTTATGATTAGGTTAGCTTAATTGAATCTGTTATCTCAGTAGGTATGGCTATGGCTACGTCACTCACTTGATTTAATTAAAGCGTGTAAAAAGGAAATACCGGTATAAAACTCTTAGTGTAGGCTCATGAATTGATCTTCGACTTTCGGCGTTATCTAGGTAGGGTTATATTAGGGAATTGCGCGCACCTTCTTATCGTGAGATCGTAAACTAGCATGAGACTATAATTCGGTAATTGTTAGTTGGGCGAGAGTTTGAGTGATCGTCAGAAATACGCTAACCAAAGGAATGTTGCACGGACGAGGTGTACGGTTAATATCGGCATCCTTAGAGTCGTAAAAGCGTGTGAGTTATATGAGATGGAGGCACCAAAAAGCGAAGTCACGTAACAACATCACAAAGTGATCTAGTGACCTAACGGTGCTAAGTCAAGTTAAAGAGGATGACTCCCGTAGCACTATAAATGAATATGGACGGATTAATAGTTGATAAGTCTTCTTTGTTATATAAATTGTCTAGATCCCAGAGGATCACGGTTATAATTGGGCGATTGATTACGTTATTCGTTTATGTGTTATTTATATGTTTGAGTGTGTCTTTCTTTCTCGTACTTTATGTTGGTCATAGACCGTATTTGTCAAACGAAATAAGCTGGTTGACTATTTAAGTTAGGATCCACAAATTGATTCTCTCGTGGGATCGACTCCGACTCTATCTAGCTATATCTGCGATTGAACCTAGTTCACTTGCTAGTGGTTATTTAGGCATCGAGTTAGTAATTTAACTTGACGCAATCAAGTTTTTGGCGCCGTTGCCGGGAATCAATGGTCCAGCCGCTTAAATGATCTACTTGCTTATTTCGTTTTTTTTTTTGTTTTTCTTTTACAAGTGAGTAAAATAAAAAAAAAAATATATTATATATATATGTTCGTATGTTGGTCGACCGAACAATGCCGCTCGATCGACCGAGCCCTTTCATTGTTACAGTATTATCGGCGGCATTGTTTTCCGCCGTTTCTTTTTTTTTCCGTTAGTAGGTTGTAAGCCTAGCGGCAGATATGAGCAAATCGCTTGATTGTTAGTTTATTGACCGTTTGTTGTTTTTCTCATGTTGCAGATAATCAGAACTAAATCACTCAGGTAAGATTGTTCGTGATAAACAATATGTCATCAAAACAATTTTCCAAGGTTAAGGAAGAGGATGTTAACGTTTTACGAACCAAGACAACACCAATGAAGCCGATGACGCAAAAGCTGAAGGAGAGAATAGCAAAAATGAAAGAACGAATTCGAGGAAGCCGTGAAGTCAAGGAAGCAAGTGAAGCGTATGTAAAAAGAGGTATGTGTGCTTTAAATCCGAAGTGATTTCTTCGGATTCGGACTCGATTGATTCGTATATTGATTATATGGATTACATGTCGGAGATAGAGTGCAGTTACGAGAGTAAGCGTAGATATGGAGCGACCTATAGTCACTGTGCTAAGGAGGCAAAATATGTTGAAGATGAATCTCGGTTAATGCCAAAGTTAGATGACCCCAGGGCATTCCTTGTAGATGTTACCCTAGAACAAGCACACTTGGGATTGGCTTTAATTGACTCGGATCGAGCTTAAACATTTTCCTAAAAGCCTTTGCGATAGGAATATGATTCGACTCCCACAAACACCCCGCTAAAAGTGAGATTCGCGGATAGTACTAGAACCATCATGTCCGGGACGGATGAATAACATGATCATTGGTATCGGACAACTTCGGTTTAAGATAGATTTGGTCGTAATGGACATAGAGGAGCATCCGTATAGCCCAATTATCTTGGGTAGGCCCTTTATTAATACCTCTAGAGCTCTTATTCGTATGACTAGGCATGAGATCACATTGTTTGATGCTAAAGGTTACGAGACTTTTGGGATAAAGAACCACTGAGTTCCCTATTCGGTAAGTTTAAACATTATAGAAGTCGTTGGTTCTAAACCGGATGTGATTCCAAGTTCGAGAGGAGTGTGATGATGACAATGTTGACGATCGAGATGAGAAAGAGGTCCTTACAATCCTAAGCCGAGATAGAAGCTACTTTCACCGCACTGTAGTTAATAAGGATGATCTTTGAAGCCTCGTTTTGAAACCTAAGGATAGGAGGAGGAGAGTTAAGCGCGAACTCGTAGAGTTCGAAATCAAGAAAGCTCATCGAAATCAAAGCGATCCCGCAAGTCGGTGCCTGTTTAGATGGACAATTTGATTGTCTTTTCGTCAGACGTACATCCCACGGAAAGGCACTCGTGCAAAGGAATGGCAAGACGTTTTGTGAAGGTTAGTCGGGTGAAGACTGGCAAGTCAAGAACAAATCTTAAAGAGTGATATTTTGGGAAGTCGAGCTACCGACTTAAAGCGTAGAACTAATTCTATCCTTCATTATTTTTATCTCTATTTTTATTTTTCTTTTTCTAAATAAAAGTAGCATGAAAGCGATGAGAAGTTTTTTTCTATTTTGCCATGTTCGATGTATTGTTGAGTTAAGGATGTGCAAAATAAATTTTTATATCGAATCGTTTTCATGTGAAGTGAAGCTACTGAAATTGAATCTTTGTAAAAATTGTTGATTAAGGAAATGATAATGCGGTATCTTACAAATGCTTAGACAGATTGTTTGATTTATTTATGATAAAAATGAGGTGGCTTTTATGCTTGAGACGACCTATTGGTTAGAAAATTCTTTGCGGTAAGAGTGAAATAATACATTTTGGCAATTGTTATATATTGTAGTTATTTTACGGTATGTGTCAAATTTATTAAAATGGTCAACACCATTAATTTCTACACATCCCCATTCACCTTTCCTCTTCCCAACCATTCACCTTTTTCTCTTCCCAACTTCTTTATTATCCCAATTCAAATTTTCAAATTCCACCTTTCCACCTCCTCAATCCCCAACAACTTTTCTACACCAATCACATTCCATTTCTTCAAACTCCATTTTCCTATTTAACCCAACATCCTCTCTTTCATTCTCTCATTCCTATTCCCAATTCCTTCATCCCAAATTCTCCATCCACCTTGTTTTCTCAAACCCCTGTAGAAATCAAATGGAAATATTCTGAAAATCTTCATCCATTTCACCATTTTCACTCACCTTGAAAAGCCTATCGAAATTTTTACGATCAATAGATTCGATCCACGGTAAGGGTGGAGGACCGAGGTCGCTTCATCGATTCTCCACACTCGGTCAAGCGAGTGATTGCTCTCGATCGACCGAGTCGGGCCGACCGCTTCTTCTTCTTTGCTGCATTTTTTATCTCGCCAGGATGCCACCAAGAAGCAGAGCCGCTCGGTTTGTGGTGTGGAAGGCGATATTCCAATGATCAACGGGTCCCACAACCGCGAGTCGGGAGGTATATTCTTCGTTTACTAATCATTTCGTTAATGCCCCGTACATCGAGCTCGGGTCTAGATTTGGACAATTGTGGGGATGAGCTTTTGGAGTTGGTGGAAAGTTATCAATGGCGTGATGTCGCCGCACCCCCGGCCGGGTCAACGTCAATTGGGTAAGAGAATTTTATGCTTATTTGCGTATACACCCGACACCAATGTCGTTATTATTCGTGGGCGACCAATTATCATTTCTCCGGCACGATTAATGAATATTTTGGGTTGGATATCTCGGAGGACGGGGCGAGTATATGGCGACGTTTGATGGGTCCGATGCTTGGTTGGAGGAAGTTGGAGCCTATCTAGGAATAGAATGGACTATAGGGAGGTTGCCCGCACATTTGCGGAAGCAGACTTTAGGAGATGGGAGGATAAGTGCCTTAATCGGCTTATCCGTTCTAATATCTCCCGGCTAAGCATGTATCTACGGTTTACTACACCATGCCACTTTGATCTATTGGTTGTACATGGGATGGCCTGTGAATGTAGGGGCATTGATACGCAAGGAGATGACAGACGATGCTCTCAAGCCTCGGCATACCTTGCCTTTTGGTTCACTAATCACTACATTCTCAGTGGAGGGTGAGTGCCCGGTGTTAGGCGGCGATTCCTATGTGGAACCAATGCCTATCCTATCTTTGAGTTCTGTCCCACCGCTTTTGTCGTTCACGGCCCACGATCAAGAAGGAACCGAGGATGATCTTGTGTGGCCGACCGAACAATTTGCAACTAGCACCATTCAATCAGGATGGGATTAAGTATTTTAATTTGAGTATTGGCATTTCTATAGTTAACGAGTTTTATTTTGATTCATTTCAACTAGTATGTCGTGTTATATAGAGCAAGTTTCTCTGTTTCCTAAATTCGAACTTATGTAATGTTTTGGACTTGTTGAAATGTATTGAAAAGTAATCATTAATTAATGGACTTAAAAATGTTTAAGGAAATTGTTATACCTTTTACGGTCCCATTTTTACGATTATTACAGATTTGGACTAATCTGTAACGAGTTGCGAGCTTTGTTTAAGATATGTGTTGCGGTGATTATTTTTACGCCTACGCTATGGAGCCAATGCACGTGCTGTTGAACTACGCGAAGTCCTACGCCTTGTTCAAACTTCCACGCTTATCAGAGCTAAGTTCCTTTTACGAGCATGTTATTTGGTTTTTATACATTGGGGACAATGCATGGTTTAAGTGGAAAGTACAAGTCACTTAGCTCAAATGAGTAATTCCATATATCAAATAAACCAAAAAAAAAAAAAAAAAAAAAAAAAAAAAAAAAATTTTATTAAAACTTTTAAACTTAGAATCACATTTACTTTTGTGAAGTCTGATAATTATATCTAATAAAAGTAAACCATATTTCATGAGTGCGTGATCACCTTATACTCTGCGATTTCTTGATTAGTAAACTTAATGATATTCATATTGTGTCGTTGCAAATAGTTGTTTATTATTCACTTATTCAATAATTGAATCGAGATGTACTACGCTTGTTATAAAAGGTAAAATTATAATGTGTACATTGCATAGATGATTGATTATGCTTACCTAGTGTCAAATTTATCGTCGATGTGTTCCTAAAGATTCTAGCCACAAAAGTGAGTAATAAGCTTGAGGCGTACTGTGTTTGACAATGTTAAAACTTTGGGCTTGTAGTAAATTACCAAAGTAGCCTCGCTTGTGGTAATATTCGATGCTAATATTTGATCTAAGATAGAGGAAATTCTACAAAGTTTTCCTTCTTGAGATTGATAGTATCGAAAAATATGAAGATATGAAAAAAATATTCAACTCTTTAAGAGGCTTTGAGTAGTACTCGGTCTCCAAGTCCAAAACCCTATAGATACGCTCTTGCTTATTATTCCGGTGCTTGAAAAATTAAAAGGCTTAAAAAAGTGGGAATACTGAAGTTGGTAGGTTCGGACTACGAAGTTCGCATAAGCTCTAATCTTGCTACGAATGTTTAAAACTCAATGCACATGCACACAACACATCGATTCATGATGAATAGTGGATAATGGATAACTGATGAGCATAGAGGATATGAGTTGATTCGAGTTTCTTGTGTCAGTATACTGTGACCACTGGAAAGTAGTTCATGGGAAATAACTTGTTGATATTTTGATCGGGACGATCAAAGGCTAAGTGGGGGGTAGTTGATAACGGTCATTTTGTGCCCGTTATTCTATGACCTTTATCCCCGATTCTAGTTTAAAGGAGCTATAATAGAGTAATAATAAGTAAATAATCGCCTAATTTGCATATGCCGAGAGTTACGATTCATTATTATGTATTATGATGTTTTATTATATTATTTGATATTACAGATTTGTATTTCATGTGATATTTGTAGTAACTCATTTGGGAGCACAAGGATGGACTTGGAAAAGCTTTGATGGATCACGAGACAAGTTCGGGAGGCCCAAGAGGCAGAAAGAGGAAAGAGCCCAGGAGCATGTAAGGCTCGGTCGACCGAGCCTGTGCATTCGGTCGACCGAGTGGGCCTCTGATCGAGAAGAAGTTCGGCACATTATTTGAGTCGGCTAGGGTTGAGTGTCGGTATTTTAAGTCGGTTTTCTATGACGGTGAGGCTCTATATAAACACAAGTCTTTTGTATTTTTTATGAGGCATTCACCAATACTATTTCATATTTACAAATAAGCTAATAAGGATTCTTTAGGCTTGCGGAGGTTGCTAGGGTTGCAAACATGTAAGCCCTAGTTTATCTTCTTGTTTTCTTTTAAGTAATCAATTTCCCAATTATGCTTTGATTGTCTGAGTAGGTATTCATATCTAGATGATGTAGATCTAGGATATGACGTTAGGGCAATGGTGATACCTTGTCTATAAGGATCCCAAACCCTACGTCCTCTACCTAACATCTACGGATGAATCTGTGTGTTTAATTTACGTGTATTTAGATTAGTCTATATGATGTCACGATGATTCGCTATATAATCCGATTCGTATATGAAAGCGCTGAGAAATATGTTGGGGATGTAAATGCGGGAGTCGAGACTCTCGGGTGACCGAGAGGTGTCACTCGATCGACCGAGAGCACCTATTCGGTCGACCGAGAGTTATCAAGCCTGTTTTCATCCGTTAATCGATCACGTCTTTATGATTAGGTTAGCTTAATTGAATCTGTTATCTCGGTAGGTATGGCTATGGCTACGTCACTCACTTGATTTAATTAAAAGCGTAAAAAGGAAATACCGGTATAAAACTCTTAGGTAGGCTCATGAATTGATCTTGGACTTTCGGCGTTATCTAGGTAGGGTTATATTAGGGAATTGCGCGCACCTTCTTATCGTAGATCGTAAACTAGCATGAGACTATAATTGGTAATTGTTAGTTGGACGAGAGTTTGAGTGATCGTCAGGAAAGTACGCCTAACCAAAGGAATGTTGCACGGGCGAGGTGTACGGTTAATATCGGCATCCTTAGTTCGTAGCGTGTGAGTTATATGAGATGGAGGCACCAAAAGGCGAAGTCACGTAACAACATCACGATGATCTAGTGACCTAACCGGTGCTAAGTCAAGTTAAAGAGGATGACTCCCGTAGCCACTATAAATGAATATGGGACGGATTAATAGTTGATAAGTCTTCTTTGTTATATAAATTGTCTAGATCCAGGAGGATCACGGTTATAATTAGGCGATTGATTACGTTATTCGTTTATGTGTTATTTATATGTTTGAGTGTGTCTTTCTTTTCTCGTACTTTATGTTGGTCATAGACCGTATTTGTCAAGCGAAATAAGCTGGTTGACTATTTAAGTTAGGATCCACAAATTGATTCTCTGTAGGATCGAGCCTCGACTCTATCTAGCAGCTATCTGCGATTGAACCTAGTTCACTTGCTAGTGGTTATTTAGGCATCGAGTTAGTAATTTAACTTGACCGCAATCAAGTTTTTGGCGCCGTTGCCGGGAATCAATGGTCCAAGCTGCTTAAATGATCTACTTGCTTATTTTCGTTTTTGTTTTATTTTCTTTTACAAGTGAGTAAAATAAATAAAAAAAAAAATATATATTTATATATATATTCAGTATGTTGATCGACCGAACAATGTTTGCTCGATCGACCGAGCCCTTTCATTGTTTACGTATTATCGACGGCATTGTTTTCCGCCGTTTCTTTTTTTTCCGTTAGTAGGTTGTAAGCCTAGCAGCAGTATGAGCAATCGTACTGACTGTTAGTTTATTGACCGTTTGTTGTTTTTCTCATGTTGCAGATAATCAGAACTAAATCACTCAGGTAAGATTGTTCGTGATAAACAATATGTCATCAAAACAATTTTCCAAGGTTAAGGAAGAGGATGTTAACGTTTTACGAACCAAGACAACACCAATGAAGCCGATAACGCAAAAGCTGAAGGAGAGAATAGCAAAAATGAAAGAACGAATTCAGGAAGTGAGGAAGTCAAGGAAGCAAGTGAAGCGTATGTAAAAGAGGTATGTGTGCTTTAAATCCCGAAGTGATTTCTTGGATTCGGACTCGATTCATTGATTCGTATATTGATTATATGGATTACATGTCGGAGATGAAGTGCAGTTACGAGAGTAGCGTAGATATGGAGCGACCTATAGTCACTGTGCTAAGGAGGCAAAATATGTTGAAGATGAATCTCGGTTAATGCCAAAGTTAGATGACCACTGGGGCATTCCTTGTAGATGTTACCCTAGAACAAGCACACTTGGGATTGGCTTTAATTGACTCTGGATCGAGCTTAAACATTTTCCTAAAAGCCTTTGCGATAGGAATATGATTCGACTCCCACAAACACCCCGCTAAAAGTGAGATTCGCGGATAGTACTAGAACCATCATGTGCGGACGGATGAATAACATGATCATTGGTATCGGACAACCCGGTTTAAGATAGATTTGGTCGTAATGGACATGAGGAGCATCCGTATAGCCCAATTATCTTGGGTAGGCCTTTATTAATACCTCACAGAGCTCTTATTCGTATGACTAGGCATGAGATCACATTGTTTGATGCTAAAGGTTACGAGACTTTTGGGATAAAGAACCCTGAGTTCCCTATTCGGTAAGTTTAAACATTATAGAAGTCGTTGGTTCTAAACCGGATGTGATTCCAAGTTCGGAGGAGTGTGATGATGACAATGTTGGCGATCGAGATGAGAAAGAGGTCCTTACAATCCTAAGCCGAGATAGATTTGTTCACTGCACTGTAGTTAATAAGGATGATCTTTGAAGCCTCGTTTTGAAACCTAAGGATAGGAGGAGGAGAGTTAAGCGGCGAACTCGTAGAGTTCGAAATCAAGAAAGCTCATCGAAATCAAAGCGATCCCAAGTCGGTGCTGTTTAGATGGACAATTTGATTGTCTTTTAAGTCAGACGTACATCCCACGGAAAGGCACTCGTGCAAAGGAATGGCAAGACGTTTTCGGTGAAGGTTAGTCGGGTGAAGACTGGCAAGTCAAGAACAATTCTTAAAGAGTGATATTTTGGGAAGTCGAGCTACCGACTTAAAGCTGTAGAACTAATTCTATCCTTCATTATTTTTATCTCTATTTTTATTTTTCTTTTTCTAAATAAAAGTAGCATGAAGCGATGAGAAGTTTTTCTATTTTGCCATGTTCCGGTATTTGTTGAGTTAAGGATGTGCAAAATAAATTTTTTTTTATTGAATCGTTTTCATGTGAAGTGAAGTATTTGAAATTGAATCTTTGTAAAAATTGTTGATTAAGGAAATGATAATGCGGTATCTTACAAATGCTTAGACCAGATTGTTTGATTTATTTATGATAAAAATGAGGTGGCTTTTATGCTTGAGACGACCTATTGGTTAGAAAATTCTTTGCGGTAAGAGTGAAATAATACATTTTGGCACTGTTATATATTGTAGTTATTTTACGGTATGTGTCAAATTTATTAAAATGGTCAACACCATTAATTTCTACACATCCCCATTCACCTTTCCCTCTTCCCAACCATTCACCTTTTCTCTTCCCAACTTCTTTATTATCCCAATTCAAATTTTCAAATTCCACCTTTCCACCTCCTCAATCCCCAACAACTTTTCTACACCAATCACATTCCATTTCTTCAAACTCCATTTTCCTATTTAACCCAACATCCTCTCTTTCATTCTCCTCATTCCTATTCCCCAATTCCTTCATCCCAAATTCTCCATCCACCTTGTTTTCTCAACCCCCTGTAGAAATCAAATGGAAATATTCGAAAATCTTCATCCATTTCACCATTTTCACTCACCTTGAAAAGCCTATCGAAATTTTTACGATCAATAGATTCGATCCACGGTAAGGGTGGAGGACGAGGAGGTCGCTTCGTCGATTCTCCACACTCGGTCAACGAGTGATTGCTCTCGATCGACCGAGAGTCGGGCCGCCCCTTTACGCTCGTTTCTTCTTGCTTTGCTGTTTCTCGCCAGGATGCCACCAAGAAGGCAGAGCCGCTCGGTTTGTGGGTGTGGGCGATATTCCAATGATCAACGGGTCCCACAATTCGCGAGTCGGGAGGTATATTCTTCGTTTACTAATCATTTCGTTAATGCCCCGTACATCGAGCTGGGGTCTAGATTTGGACAATTGTGGGGATGAGCTTTTGGAGTTGGTGGAAAGTTATCAATGGCGTGATGTCGCCGCACCCCGGGCGGGTCAGCGTCAATTGGGTAAGAGAATTTTATGCTTATTTGCGTATACACCCGACACCAATGTCGTTATTATTCGTGGGCGACCAATTATCATTTCTCCGGGCACGATTAATGAATATTTTGGGTTGGATATCTCGGAGGGCGGGCGAGTATATGGCGGCGTTTGATGGGTCCGATGCTTGGTTGGAGGAAGTTGGAGCCTATCTAGGAATAGAATGGACTATAGGGAGGTTGCCGCACATTTGCGGAAGCAGACTTTAGGAGATGGGAGGATAAGTGCCTTAATCGGCTTATCCGTTCTAATATCTTCCGGCTAAGCATGTATCTACGGTTTACTACACTCATGCCACTTTGATCTATTGGTTGTACATGGGATGGCCTGTGAATGTGGGGCATTGATACGCAAGGAGATGACAGACGATGCTCTCAAGCCTCGGCATACCTTGCCTTTTGGTTCACTAATCACTACATTCTGCGAGGAGGTGAGTGCCCGGTGTTAGCGGCGATTCTATGTGGAACCAATGCCTATCCTATCTTTGAGTTTCTGTCCCACCGCTTTTTGTCGTTCACGGCCCACGATCAGAGAAGGAACCGAGGATGATCTTTGACGAAGCCGACCGAACAATTTGCAACTAGCACCATTCAATCCAGGATGGGATTAAGTATTTTAATTTGAGTATTGGCATTTCCTATAGTTAACGAGTTTTTATTTTGATTCATTTCAACTAGTATGTCGTGTTATATAGAGCAAGTTTCTCTGTTTCCTAAATTCGAACTTATGTAATGTTTTGGACTTGTTGAAATGTATTGAAAAGTAATCATTAATTAATGGACTTAAAAATGTTTAAGGAAATTGTTATACCTTTTACGGTCCCATTTTTCTGATTATTACAGTTTGGACTAATCCTGTAACGAGTTGCGAGCTTTGTTTAAGATATGTGTTGCAGTGATTATTTTTCTGCCCTGCTATGGAGCCAATGCCTGTGCCTGTTGAACTACGCCGAAGTCCTACGCCTTGTTCAAACTTCCACGCTTATCCAGAGCTAAGTTCCTTTTTTACGAGCATGTTATTTCGGTTTTTATACATTGGGGACAATGCATGGTTTAAGTGGGGGGTACAAGTCACTTAGCTCAAATGAGTAATTCCATATATCAAATAATCAATAAAAAAACCAAAAAAAAAAAAAAAAAAAAAAATTTTATTAAAACTTTTAAACTTAGAATCACATTTACTTTTGTGAAGTCACGATAATTATATCTAATAAAAAGTAAACCATATTTCATGAGTACGTGATCACCTTATACTTCTGCGATTTCTTGATTAGTAAACTTAATGATATTCATATTGTCCGTTGCAAATAGTTGTTTATTATTCACTTATTCAATAATTGAATCGAGATGTACTACGCTTGTTATAAAAGGTAAAATTATAATGTGTACATTGCATAGATGATTGATTATGCTTACCTAGTGTCAAATTTATCGTCGATGTGTTCCTAAAGATTCTAGCCACAAAAGCTGAGTAATAAGCTTGAGGCGTACTGTGTTTGACAATGTTAAAACCTTTGGGCTTGTAGTAAATTACCAAAGTAGCCTCGCGCTTGTGGTAATATTCGATGCTAATATTTGATCTAAGATAGAGGGAAATTCTACAAAGTTTTCCTTCTTGAGATTGATAGTATCTGAAAAATATGAAGATATGAAAAAATATTCAACTCTTTAAGAGGCTTTGAGTAGTACTCGGTCTCCAAGTCCAAAACCCTATGATACGCTCTTGCTTATTATTCCGGTGCTTGAAAAATTAAAAGGCTTAAAAAAGTGGGAATACTGAAGTTGGTAGGTTCAGACTACGAAGTTTGCATAAGCTCTAATCTTGCTACGAATGTTTAAAACTCAATGCACATGCACACAACACATCGATTCATGATGAATAGTGGATAATGGATATCTGATGAGCATAGATGATATGAGTTGATTCGAGTTTCTTGTGTCAGTATACGGTGACCACTGGAAAGTAGTTCATGGGAAATAACTTGTTGATATTTTGATCGGGACGATCAAAGGCTAAGTGGGGGGTAGTTGATAACGGTCATTTTGTGCCCGTTATTCTATGACCTTATCCCGATTCTAGTTTAAAGGAGCTATAATAGAGTAATAATAAGTCGTAATACGCCTAATTTGCATATGCCGAGAGTTACGATTCATTATTATGTATTATGATGTTTTATTATATTATTTGATATTACAGACTGTATTTCATGTGATATTTGTAGTAACTCATTTGGGAGCACAAGGATGGACTTGGAAAAGCTTTGATGGATCTGAGACACAAGTTCG
This sequence comes from Gentiana macrophylla, assembly GCA_026214975.1. Lineage (NCBI taxonomy): Eukaryota > Viridiplantae > Streptophyta > Magnoliopsida > Gentianales > Gentianaceae > Gentiana > Gentiana macrophylla. The sequence goes on from CM047806.1 coordinate 17,740,584, forward strand.
GGAGGCCCAAGGCGAGAAAGAGGAAAGAGCCCAGGAGCATGTAAGGCTCGGTCGACCGAGCCTGTGCATTCGGTCGACCGAGTGGGCCCTCTGATCGGAAGAAGTTCGGCACATTATTTGAGTCGGCTAGGGTTGAGTGTGTCGGTATTTTAAGTCGGTTTTTATGACGGTGAGGCTCTATATAAACACAAGTCTTTTGTATTTTTTATGAGGCATTCACCAATACTATTTCATATTTACAAATAAGCTAATAAGGATTCTTTAGGCTTGCGGAGGTTGCTAGGGTTGCAAACATGTAAGCCCTAGTTTATCTTCTTGTTTTCTTTTAAGTAATCAATTTCCCAATTATGCTTTGATTGTCTGAGTAGGTATTCATATCTAGATGATGTAGATCTAGGATATGACGTTAGGGCAATGGTGATACCTTGTCTATAAGGATCCCAAACCCTACGTCCTCTACCTAACATCTACGGATGAATCTGTGTGTTTAATTTACGTGTATTTAGATTAGTCTATATGATGTCACGATGATTCGCTATATAATCCGATTTAGTATATGAAACGCCGAGAAATATGTTGGGGATGTAAATCTGGGAGTCAGACTCTCGGGTGACCGAGAGGTGTCACTCGATCGACGAGAGCACCTATTCGGTCGACGAGAGAGTTGTCAAGCTTCTGTTTTCATCCGTTAATCGACCACGTCTTTATGATTAGGTTAGCTTAATTGAATCTGTTATCTCGGTAGGTATGGCTATGGCTACGTCACTCACTTGATTTAATTAAAGCGTGTAAAAAGGAAATACCGGTATAAAACTCTTAGGTAGGCTCATGAATTGATCTTGGACTTTCGGCGTTATCTAGGTAGGGTTATATTAGGGAATTGCGCGCACCTTCTTATCGTAGAGATCGTAAACTAGCATGAGACTATAATTCGGTAATTGTTAGTTGGACGAGAGTTTGAGTGATAAATCAGGAAATGCACGCCTAACCAAAGGAATGTTGCACGGACGAGGTGTACGGTTAATATCGGCATCCTTAGAGTCGTAGCGTGTGAGTTATATGAGATGGAGGCACCAAAAAGGCGAAGTCACGTAACAACATCACAGTGATCTAGTGACCTAACCGGTGCTAAGTCAAGTTAAAGAGGATGACTCCCGTAGCCACTTATAAATGAATATGGACGGATTAATAGTTGATAAGTCTTGTTGTTATATAAATTGTCTAGATCCAGAGGATCACGGTTATAATTGGGCAGTTGATTACGTTATTCGTTTATGTGTTATTTATATGTTTGAGTGTGTCTTTCTTTTTCTCGTACTTTATGTTGGTCATAGACCGTATTTGTCAAGCGAAATAAGCTGGTTGACTATTTAAGTTAGGATCCACAAATTGATTCTCTGTGGGATCGACCTCGACTCTATCTAGCTATACTGCGATTGAACCTAGTTCACTTGCTAGTGGTTAACTCTAGTTTTGGTTTTATTGATTATTTGATATATGGAATTACTCATTTGAGCTAAGTGACTTGTACCCCCCACTTAAACCATGCATTGTCCCCAATGTATAAAAACCGAAATAACATGCTCAGAAAAAGGAACTTAGCTCTGGATAAGCGTGGAAGTTTGAACAAGTCGTAGGACTTCGGCGTAGTTCAACAGGCACAGGCATTGGCTCCATAGCAGGCGCGAAAAATAATCAACGCAACACATATCTTAAACAAAGCTCGCAACTCGTTACGAGATTAGTCCAAAGCGTAATAATCGAGAAAAATGGGACCGTAAAGGTATAACAATTTCCTTAAACATTTTTAAGTCCATTAATTAATGATTACTTTTCAATACATTTCAACAAGTCCAAAACATTACATAAGTTCGAATTTAGGAAACAGAGAAACTTGCTCTATATAACACGACATACTAGTAGAAATGAATCAAAATAAAAACTCGTTAACTATAGGAAATGCCAATACTCAAATTAAAATACTTAATCCCATCCTGGATTGAATGGTGCTAGTTGCAAATTGTTCGGTTAAACCCGTCAAGATCATCTCGGGTTCCCTTCTGATGATCGTGGCCGTGAGCAGCGGGCGGTGGGACGAGAACTCAAAGATAGGATAGGCATTGGTTCCACATAGGAATCGCCGCCTAACACCGGGCACTCAGCTCCCTCGCAGAATGTAGTGATTAGTGAACCAAAAGGCAAGGTATGCCGAGGCTTGAGAGCATCGTCTGTCATCTCCTTGCGTATCAATGCCCCCACATTCACAGGCCATCCCATGTACAACCAATAGATCAAAGTGGCATGAGTGTAGTAAACCGTAGATACATGCTTAGCCGGGAAGATATTAGAACGGATAAGCCGATTAAGGCACTTATCCTCCCATCTCCTAAAGTCTGTTTCCGCAAATGTGCGGGCAACCTCCCCTATAGTCCATTCTATTCCTAGATAGGCTCCAACTTCCTCCAACCAAGCATCGGACCCATCAAACCGCCGCCATATACTCGGCCCGTCCTCCGAGATATCCAACCCAAAATATTCATTAATCGTGCCGGAGAAATGATAATTGGTCGATCACACGAATAATAACGACATTGGTGTCGGGGTGTATACGCAAATAAGCATAAAATTCTCTTACCCAATTGACGCGTTGACCCGCCCGGGAAGTGCGGCGACATCACGCCATTGATAACTTTCCACCAACTCCAAAAGCTCATCCCCACAATTGTCCAAATCTAGACCCGAGCTCGATGTACGGGGCATTAACGAAATGATTAGTAAGCGAAGAATATACCTCCCGACTCGCGAATTGTGGGACCCGTTGATCATTGGAATATCGCCTTCCACGTGCACACAACCGAGCGGCTCTGCGTCTTCTTGGTGGCATCCTGGCAGATAAGCAGCCAAAAGAAGAAAGCGAAAGGGCCGGCCCGACTCTCGGTCGACCGAGAGCAATCACTCGGTTGACCGAGTGTGGAGAATCGACAGAAGCAGCCTCTGGTCCTCCACCCTTACCGTGACTGAATCTATTGATCAGAAAAAATTTCGATAGGCTTTTCAAGGTGAGTGAAAATGGTGAAATGGATGAAGATTTTCAGAATATTTCCATTTGATTTCTACAGGGGTTTGAGAAAACAAGGTGGATGGAGAATTTGGGATGAAGGAATTGGGGAATAGGAATGAGGAGAATGAAAGAGAGGATGTTGGGTTAAATAGGAAAATGGAGTTTGAAGAAATGGAATGTGATTGGTGTAGAAAAGTTGTTGGGGATTGAGGAGGTGGAAAGGTGGAATTTGAAAATTTGAATTGGGATAATAAAGAAGTTGGGAAGAGAAAAAGGTGAATGGTTGGGAAGAGGGAAAGGTGAATGGGGATGTGTAGAAATTAATGGTGTTGACCATTTTAATAAATTTGACACATACCGTAAAATAACTACAATATATAACAGTGCCAAAATGTATTATTTCACTCTTACGCAAAGAATTTTCTAACCAATAGGTCGTCTCAAGCATAAAAGCCACCTCATTTTATCATAAATAAATCAAACAACTGGTCTAAGCATTTGTAAGATACCGCATTATCATTTCCTTAATCAACAATTTTTACAAAGATTCAATTTCATAGCTTCACTTCACATGAAAGCGATTGAATAAAAAAATTTATTTTGCACATCCTTAACTCAACGATCGTCGGAACATGGCAAAATAGAAAAAAACTTCTCATCGTTTCATGCTACTTTTATTTAGAAAAGAAAAATAAAAATAGAGATAAAAATAATGAAGGATAGAATTAGTTCTACGATTTAAGTCGGTAGCTCGACTTCCCAAAATATCACTCTTTAAGAATTGTTCTTGACTTGCGGTCTTCACCCGACTAACCTTCACCGAAAGCGTCTTGCCATTCCTTTGCACGAGTGCCTTTCCGTGGGATGTACGTCGATTTAAAAGACAATCAAATTGTCCATCTAAACAGGCACCGACTTGCGGGATCGTTTGATTTCGATGAGCTTTCTTGATTTCGAACTCTACGAGTTCGCCGCTTTAACTCTCCTCCTCCTATCCTTAGGGTTTCAAAACGAGGCTTCAAAGATCATCCTTATTAACTACAGTGCAGTCGAAGCGGCTCTATCTCGGCTTAGGATTGTAAGGACCTCTTTCTCATCTCGATCGTCAACATTGTCATCATCACACTCCCTCGAACTTGGAATCACATCCGGTTTAGAACCAACGACTTCTATAATGTTTAAACTTACCGGAATAGGGAACTCAGGGTTCTTTATCCCAAAAGTCTCAGAACCTTTAGCATCAAACAATGTGATCTCATGCCTAGTCATACGAATAAGAGCTCACAGAGGTATTAATAAAGGGCCTACCCAAGATAATTGGGCTATACGGATGCTCTCTCATGTCCATTACGACCAAATCTATCTTAAACCGAAGTTGTCCGATACCAATGATCATGTTATTCATCCGTCCGGACATGATGGTTCTAGTACTATCCGCGAATCTCACTTTTAGCGGGGTGTTTGTGGGAGTCAGAATCATATTCCTATCGCAAAGGCTTTTAGGGAAAATGTTTAAGCTCGATCCAGAGTCAATTAAAGCCAATCCCAAGTGTGCTTGTTCTAGGGTAACATCTACAAGGAATGCCCAGTGGTCATCTAACTTTGGCATTAACCGAGATTCATCTTCAACATATTTTGCCTCCTTAGCACGGTGACTATATAGTCGTTCCATATCTACGCTACTCTCAGAACCAGACTCTATCTCCGACATGTAATCCATATAATCAATATACGAATCTGAATCTGAGTCCGAATCCGAAGAAATCACTTCGGGATTTAAAGCACACATACCTCTTTTTACATACGCTTCACTTGCTTCCCTTGACTTCTGGCTTCTCGAATTCGTTCTTTCATTTTTGCTATTCTCTCCTTCGACTTTTTGCGTTATCGGCTTCATTGGTGTTGTCTTGGTTCGTAAAGCGTTAACATCCTCTTCCTTAACCTTGGAAAATTGTTTTGATGACATATTGTTTATCACGAACAATCTTACGAGTGATTTAGTTCGATTATCGCAACATGAGAAAAACAACAAACGGTCAATAAACTAACAATCAAGACGATTGCTCATACCGCCGCTAGGCTTACAACCTACTAAAAAAAAAAGTAAACGAAGGAAAACAATGCCGTCGATAATACTGAGAACAATGAAAGGGCTCGGTCGACCGAAAGCATTGTTCGGTCGATCGAACATATCTGAACATATATATAAATATTTTTTTTTTTTTATTTATTTTACTCACTTGTAAAAGAAAAGTAAAACAAAAAACGAAATAAGCAAGTAGATCATTTAAGCGGTTGGACCATTGATTCCCGGCAACGGCGCCAAAAACTTGATTGCGGTCAAGTTAAATTACTAACTCGATGCCTAAATAACCTACTAGCAAGTGAACTAGGTTCAATCGCAAAGATAGCTAGATAGAGTCGAGGTCGATCCCACAGAGAATCAATTTGTGGATCCTAACTTAAATAGTCAACCCGGTTATTTCGTTTGACAAATACGGTCTATGACCAACATAAAGTATGCGAAAAGAAAGACACACTCAAACATATAAATAACACATAAACGAATAACGTAATCAATCGCCTAATTATAACCGTGATCCTCTCGGATCTAGACAATTTATATAACAAAGCAAGACTTATCAACTATTAATCCGTCCATATTCATTTATAGTGGCTACGGGAGTCATCCTCTTTAACTTGACTTAGCACCGGTTGAGTCACTAGATCTTTGTGATGTTGTTACGTGACTTCGCCTTTTGGTGCCTCCATCTCATATAACTCACACGCTACTTACGACTTAAGGATGCCGATATTAACCGCACACCTCGCCCAGGCAACATTCCTTTGGTTAGGCGCATTTCCTGAACGATCACTCAAACTCTCGCCCAACTAACAATTACCGAATTATAGTCTCATGCTAGTTTACGATCTACGTATAAGAAGGTGCGCGCAATTCCCTAATATAACCCTACCTAGATAACGCTGAAAGTCCAAGATCAATTCATGAGCCTACAAGAGTTTTATACGGTATTTCCTTTTACGCGTTTTAATTAAATCAAGTGAGTGACGTAGCCATAGCCATACCTACCGAGATAATGATTCAATTAAGCTAACCTAATCATAAAGGCGTGGATCGATTAACGGATGAAAGCAAAGCTTGACAACTCTCGGTCGACCGAATAGGTGCTCTCGGTCGATCGAGTGACACCTCTCGGTCACCCGAGAGTCGACTCTGCATTTACATCCCGAACATATTTCTCGGCGTTTCATATACGAATCGGATTATATAGCGAATCATCGGACATCATATAGACTAATCTAAATACACGTAAATTAAACACACAGATTCATCCGTAGATGTTAGGTAGAGGACGTAGGGTTTGGGATCCTTATAGACAAGGTATCACCATTGCCTTCTAACGTCATATCCTAGATCTACATCATCTAGATATGAATACCTACTCAGGACAATCAAAGCATAATTGGGAAATTGATTACTTAAAAGAAAACAAGAAGATAAACTAGGGCTTACATGTTTGCAACCCTAGCAACCTCCGCAAGCCTAAAGAATCCTTATTAGCTTATTTGTAAATATGAAATAGTATTGGTGAATGCCTAATAAAAAATACAAAAGACTTGTGTTTATATAGAGCCTCAGCCGTCATAGAAAACCGACTTAAAATACCGACACTCTGAACCTAGCCGACTCAAATAATGTGCCGAACTCTTCGGATCAGAGCCCACTCGGTCGATCGAATGCACAAGCTCGGTCGACCGAGCCTTACATGCTCCTGGGCTCTTTCCTCTTTTCTGCTCTTGGGCCTCACGAACTTGTCTCGTGATCCATCAAAGCTTTTTCGAAGTCCATCCTTGTGCTCCCAAATGAGTTACTACAAATATCACATGAAATACGATCTGTAATATCAAATAATATAATAAAACATCATAATACATAATAATGAATCGTAACTCTCGGCATATGCAAATTAGGCGTATTACGACTTATTATTACTCTATTATAGCTCCTTTAAACTAGAATCGGGATAAAGGTCATAGAATAACGGGCACAAAATGACCGTTATCGATATACGATTCTCAGAACGCCCCTGCACCCGGCCTAGTAGCTTAAATGAGTTATAAATGTCCGGTCAATCGCTTAGACCGCCCTCGCTGGCTCTCTAAAAAGGCTAACCCGAGTTGACAAGACCTTTATGTCTCACACTTATATGGTGGTGAGCATTCTACTATTTTTCCTATGTGGGACATTACAGTAACAGCCAAGAAACAAGTAGTAACAACCCATAAAATGTCATAACATCCAATGAAAAAGTAGTAACAGCCGATAAACAGGTAGTAACAGCCTAAAAACAAGTAGTAACAACCCGTAAAATATAGTAACGGCCAATAAACAAGTAGTAACATCTCATAAACAAGTCGTAATGATCAAAAAAAAATAGGTAATAACATTATAAATTATAGTGAATCGCCAATAAAGAAGTATATAAAAAAAATGTTACATCAAAAAATGTAGTCCGTTAAAAAATTAATAGTAACAACCCTAAACCCTAAACTTTTTCAAAATAAATAATAATAATAATAATAATAATACAGCCTGCTTCTCCGGCGTTCAGCTCCGGCATTCAAACCCGACCGTTCGGCTCCGGCGGCACAGCCGGCACCCCTCTTTCTCCTCCCCAAACCCTAATCCCCAAATCGTTCAATCTGATTCGGTAAGCAAATCGTTCAAAACGTTCAATTCATTCAAATCGTTCAATCTGCTCCAATCATTCAAATCGTTCAATCGTTCTTCGTCAATTCAATTCCAATCACCCTTCCCTTCGTCAATTTCAATAAAAAATCATCCTTCCCTTCCAGCTAACCATCCACTGATGCGTCAATTCCAATCACCCTTCCCTCTTCTTCGTTGCTGATAATTGATGGCGGCGGCGGCGGTTGAACGATTCAGGGCGACGGTTGAATGATTCACCCCCGCCTTCTGATGGCCGGACAAATAAAAGATGGTGACGCCGACGAGCTCCATTGCTAGAACGCTGATGCCGATCGCCGGTCTGTTTTGTGGTGTTTTGAACGCCATCGTCGCACTAAAGATGAACGCCGTTTTTTTTTTTTTTTTTTTTTTTTTGGAAAGAGGGTTTTTCATTTTATAGATATATAGGAAAAGGGTATTTTGATAATGTTAATTAAGTTTTGTCCTTTCTAATCATCTATGTACTTATAGCCTAATAAAGATATTAGTTTGTCCTTTTAGATAAAAACCTATATTCTTTTATTACTTTTTTTTAATGAGCCGTGCAGCTATATATATATGGTTGACTGCTTAGGTCACAAACCTCACGCCTTAATCCAAAGAAAATTGGGATTTTCTTTTAAGACATAACAAATGGGTAAAATCGTACAAACACAAGATGACATAACATAACCTAAATTGTTCTTGGAAAATGATAAAGACACATAAATGCTACACACACATCCCCGAAAAAGTGTAAGGTTGTCCACAACAATAACATCATATACCACTCATTTAACATCTAGTTTTTCGTTTCGATTATACTTTTTCAACACTCTAAAATAATTTCACTGCAACAATCATCCTTATACAATTCTTTAAAAGTCATTTTCTCTTATCTCTTCAACACCAAACATGACATGATTCCTACCATTTTTGCCACTTGAAGAGAGAGCAAGATGCATTGTACATGTTAGAGTGACCCCAATGATAAACCCTAATTACACCCTTCAAACACATCGTTTTACGTTTCAGTTACACTTTTTCAACACCCAAAAAATAATTCACTCCAATAAGCAACATCTATACACCCCCTTAAAAATATTTTATGCTTACAAAGTGATATTTTAATACGTCGCATTCTTGTAAAAAAAATAAAAAGATGTCGTATCCGTACACAAAAAGAGTGTTGTATGTTATTTTCAAAATAAAAAAAATAAATATTTGGACATGTTAATTTTTTTTATGGAAAAATAGTATTTGTAGAAGTGTTTTTGCCGCTGATATATATCAAAATGATACAAGCGACAACAACGGCCAAGCTTGCACAACGAAATGATATAATGATAATCTGCACATCGATCATAATGTATGCCTAAATTAATAATGATGTAAATCTAACATGATCAAGATGTATATCACCGTTGTGACACGACCGTTGTGCTCGTATCATTACTCGATATTTATTTATGTAGTTTATAGAGAAAGATATGAGGCAACTATTCATATTAGAAGGCCACCTATTTTTTGGGTGAGCCTTAATTTCAAATAGGGAGTGGGAAAGGGTGTTATTGTGGGCTTGGGGTTTGGATACCCACCCTATAAAACATTTAGGGAGGGTTAAGAGTGTGCCATTGTGGTCACTCTTAGCAGACTCCCTATCTTTAAGGAAAGCATTAATCTAATATAGGGATATGGAATTCAATTGGGTGTCATTGTGAGAAAAAATATTTGGTGTCCTCCCTATATGATGTTTAGGGAGAAGGAAAAAGTGACCATTGTGGTCACTCTAACATGTGGTCCAATTTTTTTTGTTTTTGTTTTTTTCCATTTTTTTATTAATGGGTGGTCCCAAATTTTTCTCTGTACAATTTCTGTATCTGCATCACTTTCCATTGTTCTATCATAATGCCTCAGCTGTAATGCACCAAACCCCACTATCACATTCTATCATAATGCCTCAGCTGTAATGCACCAACCCCCACTATCACCGTTGCGAACAAGACAACCATCTTCCTCCCTAATCCAATTTCCTCCCTTTTTTTGTGACAGTAAATAAAATAATAATAATAATAATACAACCAAACCTAATGTGCAGTACACTAATGGCCGCCGCAATATTGTGAGAAACCTTAACGTGTTTATTTTTATTTTTATTTTTATTTAACAGTAAATATCATCTAATCAATCTAGATATATGCGCCGCAACGTGATCAACGTAATATGCAGAAACATAACCTAATTGGTCGTACGTATAATTATTATTATCACTTCAACTTTGTTAAAGCTGCCGCAAGCCCTGAACTAGTGTATCCATTGACGTTAATTCAATTCGCATATTATCGTATGATATCAATTAAACATACATCTTACATCAATTGTATCATCATCCAGCTTACGATGCCAACAAACAATGGAAAACGAAACAACAATAATTTTATAATTAGTCGAATAACATGATTAATTGTAAGGTCTCTATGATACCACATGTAAAGAGTACCTGAATAGCGGAATAAATCATTAGGATCGTTTTCCTACATCGATTGTTACTCGACTACGTCTCCGTTTTGCCTCGATGTTGTTGACGCCTTGATGATGATTCAATATCTCTCTCCTAGCCTACAACCGTGATGTATTGGTTTCTTTCGTATGCTTTATGACGGAGTAAATCATCGCTTTTATAGGCGGAGAGATGAATGAACCGATCGACCAGGCGCTAGGCCTTTTTATCTCTGTCTCATTCATCAAAGTTCCAGTTTTAATCGGATTAAAATTCCTTTTAAATACTAATAAATAATAAATATTTTTATTTTTAGGGAAAATGAATTTCCTATAAGACCACTATTACGGGAAGGAAATTACTAGGAAATTACTTGGGCTCGAGTAATAAGCGACATAATTTTCTTACATGATTTATATATATAATTATTATTATTAGTATTATTATTATTATTATTATTATCCATTACGGATTTAAGACATTTAGACATTGTGAGGACGAGGAATTGCAATCAAGGGTTTAACTTTTCGTGCCACAATACCCATTCTCTCTCTCATGTCTTTAATATTGTAAGCCTCGGTATCATGCACATCCCAATCAAATTCATGCATCATTGATCCTACCACTAGAGGAACCATCCGATGAGCCAGCGGAATCCCGGGGCAAATCCTCCGGCCAGCCCCAAATGGAAGAAACTCAAATTGACGCCCTTTGAAGTCAATATTGGAGTCTAGAAACCTCTCCGGCCTGAAACTTTCAGGGTCATCCCAATTTTCCGGATCTCTTCCGATGGCAAACACATTAACAAAAACTTGTGTATCTTTAGGTATGTCATATCCCATGAAATTGGTATCTCGTGTTGCCCGCCTGGGAACTAAGAACGGTAGGGGAGGATGCATTCGAAGGGTTTCTTTCACTGCAGCTTGTAAGTATTTCAGATTATCTATGTCGTCTTCCTCCACTTGACGACCCCTGCCAACCACCTGTTTGAGCTCGGCTTTTAGTTTTGATAGGGCAGTAGGGTTATTTATGAGCTCCACCATGGCCCATTCGATGGTGCCGCTTGCCGTTTCTGAACCGGCTAAGAAAACTTCCTACACAAGTAACATGTGGTATAAGAGACATGTTAACTGATATGGTCAATGTTGTAAAAATATATTGTAGTCGTTAATTGTGGCAGTTTTGTTGTGAAACTCGAAAGAAGATGACCATAATTAGTATAATTAGTATACCATAATTAGTATGTTGATATCATGATCAGAGATTTTAAGCGGTTCTTCATTGCCATCGCCTTCGTAATCCACAAGCACTTGCAGATAATCCTTCTTCTTTTCTCCGCTTTGTTGCCGCTCCTTCAAGCATAGCTTCACGAATTTGGATACAACTTCCATTGTCTTCCCCATGTCTCTGTCGGCGTTCCTCCGCAGTCCCTGTGGATCCAACCATCTCAAACATGGAAATAAGTCGGAGATATTCGGATGACCGGACCATTCCATGAGGTTGATCATCGCCGTGAATAATTCCATCCCTTCTGTTGATTCCGGCTTAGCCAAATCCTTAGAGAATATCATGTTTCCGATCATGTTGAATAATGCAAGGAACACGAATCGTGGTACTTCTATCCCATTCGAGTCCTTGACTGTTTCACCAATAAATATAAAAATTAAAAGGGGTAAAATTCTGCCACCATTTTACTTTACTTTATAAATTATATTGGTTCTGAAACATCAAGTCGTAGTTGATCCGGGATCATCAAGCGTGCTAAGTAAAGCTATGTACTTACTAAAAACGTGGATTAAAAATTGAACTCCCGTACTTATAGTTTTTCTTAAGGTCTCGTAATTTAACTTATTTTCACTAATCAATATTTAATATTTAATACATTTTTCTATAGGTGATTCTACTATCAAAATAGTTATGTTATAACATACTTATGTATCATGGATTACGGTGGACTTATATCATTATCAATTAATCATATATCATTATCAATAATGCAAAAATTTGTTGTATCACCCAATGTGGCCCGAACGTGGTGGTAATAGCATTTTAATTTTCCTATTTCACTTATATTTTTATCTACCCAAATCAACTTATAAATAAATTGTCTTTCAATATTTCAATATAATATATGTATAAAACTCATTAAAGATGAAAATAATTGTTAGGTTATCAAATTAAAGTTAATTTCTTGTTGGTACCTTCTTCATCCTTGCCTCCATTCATGGCTTCTTTGCGTATCCACGAGATCATATCATCAACACACTTCCGCCTGAGGGGAACAGTTTCATTGATCCTTTTATTTGCCACCATCTTAACCGTAAGCAAACGCTTCATTACTCGCCAGTAAGTTCCGTAAGATCCCAAAGACACCGAGCCCTTATGGAAGTCGTGAGATTTTATTACGTCAGTGACATTCCTATCCGCGAAAGAGATATCATGGTTCTTGAAAAACTCAGCCGCCGCCTTTGAACTTTGCACCACCATGGTATTAATGGATCCGATTCTTATCCAAAGAACCGACCCGTAAGTTTTCTTTAGCCCTGCTAAGGTTCTATGTGGCATAGCACCAAGGTCAAACATGTTCCCGAAAACCGGCCATCCTCGTGGACCCGGAGGTAACCGGTGGTGTCGAGATATGTATTTCATTCGACGATGGAAGAAGAAGATGATGAATGCCGGAAGAAATATTATGATAATAAAATAGAGTATTTGATTGAGAGCCATGTTCTCCATGACCGTTGAAAATGAATTGTGAGATGTGACTCTCAATGTATAAATAGAGCTGCATGGGATCTTGCGGACAAAAGATTTTATAAACCCGTACTTAAGTTGACGTGTTAAAGTGTATAAGAAATCATTTATCCATTTCTCCTATCACTTTAAGATTTTTTGGAGAGAAGAAAATGATAACTCAATTTCAATAAATGTGATAGTAAGAGAGATGTCATCGACACATCATATCATAACGTTTGTTTTATGTCAAAATAGTTGTGTCGTTATGATTAATCTTCTATAAACAACTAATTCTGTCTTTTGAGAATATGACCCTTTCGGTATCCTGAAAAAGCACATACTACCACTTCTCTTATTGGAGTCATCAATTTAATTATTATTTGTTCATTAGCTATACCATTATTGAGTTTGTCTATTTGTTTCAGTAGCATAACTCAGCGATAAAAGATCAGAGATGTGATAATCTTATCTTTGAATTAGGGACTGGGACTGTTGTGACAGCCATACATTTGAGTTAGAATGTGAGATTTTAATATCTTGTATCGACTTCTACTAGTTACAAACTAAATCAGTGATTTTCGATTTACACCATTCATAAAACTATTTGAGACAGGTCAGTGGGCGACCCTTTGGGCCGGGCCTCAACCTTTTTTTAATGAGTAGTTTGTCCATTTCATGTTAATTGATTGCCGTGCCATTGATACTATTACATGTTATAGTAGTATAGTATATCCTACAACAATTGGTTCTCTAGGCCAGCTTTTAGCTTTGATTCTTTTATACTTCTGGTAACAGTCCAAATGACAACAAACAAACTATTAACGTCAGGAAAATGGAATAAGACAATGTTCCATGTAGAGGAATCCATGGGATAACTCTAGGGTATCTTCTGTTGTTTTTTTTTAAGGTGCGTGAAATACTTCTACCACAACGGTTATGCAATAAAAAATTATACAAATAGGAATACACAATTGATCATGATATAGTTAATTTCACTGTAACGTCTCGAACTTCGAGTTATTTTTGCACAATTGATCATGATATAGTTCAATTGTACCGTCTCAAACCCTGGATCTGATAGCGGTATATAAGCATAATGGATCCAATTAACTATTTAGACCGTCATTTTCGTTTGACCTAAAATGGTTAGCTCGGGTTAGCAATTCCATTATGAAACACAATTGACCATTAAATAGGTCCACTGTAGCGTCCCAAACCCCAGGTCTGCCCAAGGCCCAGGGTTTGGTAGCGCTAATTGAGTTATAATGGTTCTGGTTAATTACTTAGACCGTCGTTCTTGCTAGGCCTAAAAAGGTTAACCCGAACTAACAATTTCATTATATCTCTCATTTATATTAACGTGATGTTTCTCTCATATTATCAATGTGGGATATTACATCTACTATAATGGTAAATGTTAACTGCCATAGTCACTTAGACACAATGAGTGATACAAAACACGTTTGTCTTATTGATCATGATGTAGGAAACATTGATCACAAAGTAGATCAATGGCGCAAAATTATATATTGTTTCCGATTTTCGGGAAAGGGTAGACGTGTCGTTTTGCGAAAGCGAAATATTATTATTCTTTATTTTTTATTGGAGTTAAGTTTTGTGGATCAATATATATATATATGTCGAAATTATGTATATATATATTAGGGGAAAAATCTGATTTTTAATAATAAGGGAAAGGGATTATCTATTTAAGGAAAAATAAATCTCATTAGTTCCCATAACCAAAAAGAAGTCAGAATTTTCTTCCTACATTGTGAGAGGCGGCGTGTGTGAGAGCTTTTCGGGCTGAGAGCTTTTCGTTCAGTTTCTAAAACGGATCTTAACGGTTTTCAGATCAGAGTAGAGCAACGGAATCGTCGTAAAGAGGACTGTTAGTAATACCATCCGCAACGGAAGCGATTTAAGGATCTAGATCTATAAATTACATGTAATAAAATAACTAGATCTATATCTACAAGGGGGTTGTAGATCATACCTCTTGGATCTCAAAATCCAAGTAGAAGAACCGCAATAGGAAGAACAAAAGATGGTGTGAAGAGCACCACGATCTTCCGTACGTGTGATCCGAGCAACTCCCGGTGGAAGGAAATCCTCGTCTCGAATCCTCCTGATATGCTACCCGGAAAAAACCTCCAAGATTTTCCCTCTCACCCTCTTGGCCAAAATTTATCTATCCTCTCTCTAAGAGATGATAGTCGAATTTTCGTGTGTGTTTTAGGCTTGAGAGAACTCTCTTTATATAGGAGAGTAATCATTGTCCTCCAATGATTTTTATTATGCAAATAAATAAATCCAATAAATAAAAGATAATCCCAAAATATTCTAGAACAAATCTAAAATAATCTTTATCTTTATTTTTTACCATAAATATTTTGTGCACATATCTTATTAATACACAAGAAAACTAATTTCTTGCTCACTAATACATGTCTTTGGCCGAAATTCCTTGCTTGTGACCTAGTCACAATAATTTCGACTAACACACTAAATTTGGGCCAAAATTATGAAAAATGTCTTTTTCACATATTTAATTATTTAGCCCAACTAATTTAATAGTCCACTAAACAATTAATTTACATATCGTTTTAATTAAATTCTAATAAGAACTAAATTAATATTATTAGGATTCGACGTCCGAGAATAGCTATGCTTATATTGGAGGCACGTCGGGGACCATGGACTAATAATCAGCGGCTCCGATAAATCAAATAAATAATTATCTTACGAATGAATAATTATATTCGATAAATCAATCGAGGAATATGCCACCATAATCCCGTGATCGCACTCCTCCGATTATGAGATTATATTTATCTCCTCACGAGAATGATAATAAGCGCCCATTGATATAATCATTACATATGGATTAATCCTTCATAGATCGTTTCATTCTAAATCGGGAAGTTACCGTTAACTCTTTTTAGAACCTCTTATCCTTATTTACCATTAACCCCTAGTGATCAATTAATTCATACAACTCACCTGGGTAGCTAATCGATTGTAATATGAACTCGCACGATCGATAAGTTTCTAGGATTAACAAATAAAGGAATCGTTCATCTACTTCCATAAATGGAAGGAATTGATTCCGTATCCGTGATAAACACGTACTACTCACTCAATCCAAAGATAATGCCAAGATGGGGTAATTCGGATCACAGACTCGGTGTAATCCTTAACCGTCAAGTCAAACTTCATACTGATTCAAGCAGTTGACTGTGATCACCTCAGGATTAAGATATATCCATAAATATGATCATCGATTGATTCGATACGACTTTCGATTACGGAATTATATCGTGAACTCTAATCAAATCGGTCCAAATACTATATGATATATCTATCACATATAAATGCCCCACTAGGTTCTCTTAACCGAAAGTCCGGATAAGACAATCACACCTATTGTGTTCAGGCGCATTAATAGCACGTTAAAGGAGAGACCCGATACTCTCGATTAACTTCACTACGGGCTAATTGTATTTTAAGTACATCTTCACTAACTCAATCCTCCCGTGTATATCCCATACAACCGAAAGTTAAGTGATTACATAAACGATATACTTTAGGGTTTTCTGTAGTGTAAATACTATTGTCACATCGGTGAATATGAGAATAATAAATATGAATAATAATATCATTTCATTTATTAAATAAAATAATTACAAAATCGTCTTTCGGGCATTACACCTAACAAGGACGTCGTTTCAACACCAGAAAGTTTGGACTTTGTTTATGAAATTCGAGCCCTAGTTATGTTCTTGACTGAGTTTGATGGATTCAAACTCATTAATTCGTAGTCTTATATGTTTAGAAGCGTGTGATTGAACCTAATCTGGTTGTGGACAGATCACATAGGTTTTATGCGAAGGAAGGATCGTTTTGCTGCAGTTTTTCTGAGAATTGGACTTGGATTAGCTTGCTAAAAGGTAAGAGAATCTTCCTACGAGTTAATGGTTTATTAGGGTGTATGTTAAGGTTGATATGAATTTTATGCTAGAAATGTTGATTAAGAATCTAGAGGTGTTATGGTTTATAAAAGTTGTGTTTTGATAATGAACATGTTTGGGAACGAGTAGGGATCGTTTAAGGGTAGAAAACTAAGTTTTGGGGTTTACTACGCTTGGTGCGGACGCACCGAGGCCAGTGCGGGCGCACTGAAAGAGCAGAAAGTCCGTTTTTACATTCAGAGCCTTAGTGCGGACGCACTGGGTAGGCAAAAAGGTTGTTTTTACATTCAGAGGCTTGGTGCTCACGCACCAAAATCCAGTGCGGGTGCACTGGCTCAGCAGAGAGTTTCGATGAGCTCTAGATCGCTCAGTGTGGGCGCATTGGACATGTTTTTGATGAATAACTTGTTTTAAGCCACAAATCTAGTCTTGAATGTTGTTCTTTGATCTTATAACATTAATTAAACATGAACAAGCCTCGATTGAGCTTCTAATACGTTTAGTTCCGGCACCGGATATACTCGATCTTCAAGGGAGTTGAAGTTTAGGACCGTCGGAAAGGCATGAAAGGGCTTGTGCTTTGATGAACTAGAGTTCATCAATGTCTGTGTACTTGATAGCATGTGATGTCTAGCTATCTAAGTGAGGAAGTAGAGTTGATAAGGTGAGCTTTGCCTTGAAAACACTTAGGTCTCTAGTTAATACACAATAAATTTACATACGTGGTAGTAAAAGATAAAACGTCACCTATTCTTGGCTAGGCACCGATTCATATCGGCGATGTGGTACGCTCATTAAGGTGAACAACACCACTGGCTCAAAAGGCTGAATGGTAGTGAAGGAAATTCGTCGAGCGTATACGCATACCGGGGAGACCCTGGAGCTATCAGGTGCTATCCATCGTTAGTTAGCATTGTTGAAATAGTGTTCTAAACCCAACCGGGTTGGACGGGATAGATCATTTCTACTATTTATTTATGTTTATATATATATATATATATATATATATATATATATATATATATATATATATATATATATATATATTAAATGGCTTTTTTCTGTTGTCATATATTTGTTCTTTTAAAGAATCAATTATGAATTGTTATATGATAACATTCTTAGTATTAAACTATGATAGAGAAACCATGATAGGCGATTATGATTGATGAAATCTCTAATCACTTTAATAAGTTTGATACTTAAATGTCTTTAGGCTGATGTACTATTAAACAGGGCATTGATAGTACAAACAGGCTAGCACGTATTAGATGTCTTTTGTCTTTAAGGGCTTGGATAGATCTCGTCTATCGAAGTGTAGAGACACTTGGACTGTACGTGGACGTGTATTAGAGAATGCGTACATTAGACTGACCCACTTACACTGTTAAGTGTCACACTATGTGACGGTTGTGTAATTATCCTTAGGACCGGAGTCTACATGGCATCACGGTGTGGATTGTTATGCTTTGACACTATTGAGGTTTCCCCTAGAAATGGGGCGATCATACGGTAGTGATTGAGTGTGATACTGAAGCATGCGGAGTATACATGTTTGGTCGTCCGGAAATCGTGTACCCTATTAGTAGTGGTGAATATCCAAAAGAGCCTTCTTATAAGGAATGTCTTACTCTCGTGAATCTTTGCAAAGTGGAAGTAAATGAGTTACTTCGAGAGAGAGCATGATATCCAGATTATAAGATACGGTCGTTGATGTTTGACACTCGACGAACGACCGTATGGATATTATTACAGCGATATGATTATATTTACACGGTAACTGTTTCACATGAAAGGTAGTAGTCATTGTATTTGACTCTTCCGATGATTGGGGGTCACGGTGTGTTGCTAGACGCTATCCCGTGATCGTTGGGCATGAAGGACATTTTCGTAATCTGCACTTTGTGTCTACGGCCAACATATTCGGAAGCCTATCGGGTCGCACACATAAGAACATCTAGCCGGTTTAAAATGCGGTTATAGTGATAACGAAATAAGGAAAGAATTTATCTCGTACTATAAAGGTTATAGTGGTAAATTAATATGATGGTATTATCTTTGATTAATTTTATATATATATATATATATATATATATATATATATATATATATATATATATATAAAATTAATTAATCATAGTATTATATTAATTAAAGAAAGTATCAATTCCCAAATTACTGGAGAAGAGGACGCCATTTTAAAGTGTATTTGATACATTTGGATTTTGCAATTTAATTAATAAGATTACCATAATATTAATTAATATTAGATATTAATTGATTTTGAAAAAAATAGAATTATGGTAATAAAATAAAATTTTATATATATATATATATATATATATATATATATATATACGTTTTTGTCCAAAAGGACAAAATAATACATTTATCAGGCTACAAGGATATGGATGATTCAGTTTTGCAGTTGGTGGATTATTATCCGGTAATTACATCTTCGGCTTGATTTCTCCATATCTAAGAAATTGTCCTATACTTGATATCATATACCTCATCGTTAACAATTGTTATCGATTCATTTCACCATATGAAGAGAGTTTGAGAAAGTAAATAATACTTGAGTAAACTTCAACTTAGTTTATTCATCAAATGGAAGAAGTATAAATAGTTACAATTGAGGTGAGATACTAGCTAGCTCGGGCGGCCACTAGCTATGGGCGGCAAGCATGCTTGTAAAAGTAAAAGTTATGTCTATGACATAAAGTAAACTAGACTAGAGTTTGACATATTAATTGTTTATATGTACCACAATTAATATGTTCTTTTACAAATAAAGTATACAAATAATGTATACACGGAAATAAATAAATATTACATAATATTTTATATGTAATATTTCCACACCCCCCCTCAAACTGGGTTGTATATGTTTATACAGCCAAGTTTGCTACTCAGTCTGCTGAACATAAGTGGTGGAATGGCCTTGGTGAGAATATCAGCATTCTAGTCTACTGAGGGAACATACTGGAGTTGAATAATCTTGGCATCAATCTTCTCCTTCAGGAAGTGTCTGTCAATGTCCACATGTTTGGTTTTATCATGATGGACTGGATCTTCTACCATGCATAAGGTGAATTATTGTCACAAAGAGAGTGTGATAGGGTCTTTGAATAAGGTGAAGTTCTGTCAGACCCTTTTACCCATAGAGCTTCACAAATACCCAAAACTAGTGCCATGAGTTCACTTTTTTAGATCGCTTCTAGAGAGGCAGAGAGGTTGTTTCTTGCTCCTCCAGTGACAAGATTGCCCCATACATAAGAACAAGAGCTTTGTAGTAGACCTTATGTCTATGTGACACCAAACCCAATCAAAGATCAGTGTAAACCTTGATAGATCTCTCGGCACAGACTTGGTGAAGTGCAAGCCTTGACCAGAGTGGATTTCAAGTACCTCAAGATCCGTTCACAAGATCCCAATGTTGCTCAAGAGGGCAATGCATGAACCGCTCACCAGATCGACTCGACATGCAATATCAGGTCTTGTATGGGACAGATAAATGAGTTTCCTACAAGTCTCTCGATATTGATCCTTCCCGACAAAGAATGTCACCATGCAAACAGGTATTACTCTGGGGTCTCATCTGGGATACAACAGTTTGCATCCCAAAGATACCGCTTTCCTTCAAAGCCAGTCCATCACATATTTCTTTCTTTGAGAGATAAAGATACCCTGGTTGTTTCTTGCAATCTCCATACCAAGGAAGTATTTAAGATAGCCCAAATCCTTGACTTGAAAAACCTTTGCCAAGAGAGTCTTCAAATTCGGATCTCAAAGTAGAGTCATCACCGGTGAGGATGATATCATCCACATACACAATAAGGATAGATCTTTTCTGGCTAGTGGTCTTGATAAACATGGTGTGGTCTGAGTTGCATTGATGATATCCAGCAGCTTTAACCACAGTAGTGAGTTTCCCAAACCAGGCTCTTAGGGATTGCTTTAGGCCATATAGAGATTTCCTCAATTTGCAAACCTTTCCTCGAGTGTTAAGATTGGTAAAACCAGGAGGTACACTCATGTAAACTTCCTCAGTAAGGTCACCATTGAGGAAGGCATTTTTGATATCCAATTGGTGAAGAGGCCAGTCAAGTTGGACAGCAAGAGATATTAGTATTCTGACAGTGTTCAGTTTTGCCACTGGTGCAAAAGTTTCTTTGTAGTCAATGCCATAAGTTTGAGTGAAACCCCTTGCAACTAGTCTGGCCTTATACTTGTCAATTGTACCATCAACATTGTATTTGATGGTAAATAACCACTTGCAGCTGACTGTCTTCTTGCCTTTGGGGAGAGCTGTTAGATCCCAAGTATGATTATCCATGAGGGCAGTCATTTCAGTCTTGACAGCTGCCTTCCACTTATCATGTTGGAGAGCTTCCTGTATATTCTTAGGAATAGAGTGAGAATCCAAGTCCTGTGTAAACATGGCAAAAGCAGGTGATAACTGATCATAATATAGATAATTATGAATAGAATGATCAGTAGTGCAAGATCTCTTTTCCTTCCTGATAGCAATAGGCATATCATCAATGTCGCAGTCTTTGAGAGTATGTAGAGTTCTGCCGAGTGTCGGTGAGGCTCGGGTCGGCAGGCCTCGGGTCGATAGACTACGGTTCAGGAGGTTCGAGGATCGAGTAAGTTCGAGAGTCGAGTAGGTCTTGAGGTTCGATCTGCTTTGAGAATCGATGAGTTGATGAGGGTTAAGAGTTTGTTGAGGGAAAGGATTTAGGTCAATTTCAATCAGGTTTCCATCAGTGACTGCCTCAGTGGACTTGCTGTAGTAGGGAGTCCTTTCAAAAAACTTTACATCCATAGAATTGTAAAATCTCTTTACCGAAGGAGAGTAACACTTGTAACCTTTCCTGTCTTTTGCATATCCTAGGAAAATGCACTTGTGAGCTTTGGGATCAAGTTTGCTTCGTGTTGGGCATGGATATAAACAAACACAAGACAACCAAAGATTTTGGAGGTAATTGGGAAATAAGATGAGGGAGGAGTGTGTGGTCGGAAGGGTTTGAATAGGAGTTTTGAAGCCTAACACTCTACTGGGAAGTCTGTTGATTAAGTATGTGGCAGTTAATATAGTTTCACCCCACATATACTTTGGAACATGTATGGTGAACATGATTGATCTAGCCATCTCTAGTAGGTGCCTGTTCTTTCTCTCAGCAACCCCATTTTGTTGAGGTGTTTCCACACAACTACCGATATGGACAATCCCTTATCCATCAAGAAATTAACGAGGTTAGACTCATAGTATTCAAGTGCATTATCGTCTTTAAGATCTTGATCTTAGTGTCAAATTGAGTAGAGATCATGTTGTAAAATTCTGAAAAACGTTTCCAACTTGATTTATCCTTCATTAAAAGCAACCATGTGTTTCGGTATGATCATCAATGAAAGTGACAAACCACATTTTCCTGTTATACTTTTTACTCTTGAAGGTCCCCATACATCACTATGAATTAAAGTTAAAGGTGTGGAAGTCAAATAAGGTAGTTTGGTATACTGATTTGGTAAGTTTGGCAAATTGACAAATATCACATTGAAGATCATTGACATTACATCCTTTAAATAATTCAGAATTACTGGACTTTAAATAACCAAAACTTGGATGTCCTAGTCTATAATGCCATAACATGATATTGTCTAAGGTTTGAGTGCAGTCGCTTGAGGCGATTCGATTCGATCTTGATCTTTCAGAGGTTGACCACATAAATCTCGAAAGGTGGTTTAGCCCTCCCAATCACTTCTTGTGAAGAAGGGTCCTGGAAAGTGCACTGATTCTTATTAAACACAACAGTCCAATTCAAATCTTTTGCAATTTTACTGACAGATATGAGATTGCAGTCTAATTTTGGAACAAATAGGACATCCTTTAGGCATATCTTATTAGTGAGTTTAACATTTCCAAAACCTTTTGCATGAGAGATAGATCCATCAGCAGTCTTAATTTTATGAATTTGATGACATGGCATAAGGTGAGTTATGAGGTTTTTATTGCTATCATATGAGAGAGGCCCCTAATCAACAATCCATGTTTCATTACTAATAGAAGAGTAGAATTTACCTACACTAGCCTGAGTAGCCGTGTCGAGTAGAGGACTAC
Organism: Gentiana macrophylla; assembly: GCA_026214975.1. Lineage (NCBI taxonomy): Eukaryota > Viridiplantae > Streptophyta > Magnoliopsida > Gentianales > Gentianaceae > Gentiana > Gentiana macrophylla. The sequence continues at coordinate 17,763,729 of CM047806.1, forward strand.
CTTCTTTTGTTGAGTGAGGAAAGCTTTGAATGCAAAAAGAACCGAGCATTCAACTTGTTATCGATCTCTCTTCATTGACATGCCCGCCTACGACTTTCCCTAGTAGGCTTGGAGGATTTAGGCATGCCATGTAGCTTCCAAGCAAGTGTCCTTGGTGTGATTTGTGCGCTTGCGGTGCTCACGAACAACTTTCCGATTCGATCAAGAGGCTTCCCGACGCCTCAAGAACTCTCAGCAGCTTCACGGCGGTCAACAGGTAGCACTTTCGCCAGGTTGTCGCAGGGGAGTTCAAAGAAAGATCACTTTCTCTCGCTTTCCTCATGTTTGACTTCAACAAACATGGATTTGAGATTGGGGAGAGGTTTTGTGGCAAGGATTCTTCCCTAACATCATCAAGAGTAGGATTCACCCAAAAAGAAACTTGAATACTCTCTTTTCTCAATAATGTCCTTATAAAGGCAAAGATCCTTGATATCATTCCAGGGTAAGTTTCCAACATATCTAGGTGTTGCCATGCCCTAGATAGTTGGTTGAAGTATTGAGTTACTGAGACATATCTCCTTGTCTCAGAGCTTTGAATCTGAGCTTCAAGTTCATACACTTCGATGTATTGTCTTTCTTGGAGAAAAGATCCTGGCATTATCCTGCATCTCCTTTCTGAAGATCATACATCATAAAGTTCTCACTAATCTCTTTTGTCATTGATCTTGTGAGAATGGTCATGACTTGATTATTAGTAGTATCCCATGCTTCAAATCTCGGGTCATCTTCAAGAGGGCGAGTTTAGAGTCGGGACAGTATCCCATCTTACCTTGTCCAGAGATGTACATTTTCATAGACCTTGACCACAGCAAGTAGTTGTTGCCATCAAGTCTATGATTTGTGTAAGATGAAGAGTCAGTGACCCCAGTCTGCTGAGGCAGCTGGGACTCAACTGAGGTGAGGAAGCTTCAGATAATGAAGACATTCTTGATTCAGCAGGGTACTGAGAATTTACAGAGGATTCAGGAGTTTAAGGCTCCGATACCATGAAGAGAGTTTGAGAAAGTAAATAATACTTGAAAGTAAATTTCAACTTAGTTTATTAATCAAATGGAAGAAGTATAAATAATTATAATTGATGTGAGATACTAACTAGGCATGTGGCTAGCCACTACTATGGGCGGCAAGCATGCTTGTAAAAGTAAAAGTTATGCTCTATGACATAAAGTAAAACTAGATTAGAGTTTGACATTTTAATTGTTTATATGCACTCACAATTAATATGTCCTTTTACAAATAAAAGATACAAATAATGTATACACGAAAATAAATAAATATTACATAATATTTGATATGTAATATATGTAATATTTCCACACCATACAATAGGATCTTTGTGCCTCCAGTTTTTTTTTAAGGAAAATGCTTTCTAAATTGAAGTTTCCAATTTGATAAACAGAAAATTTTCTGTGTATGTATATACACAGAAAATTGACACATAAATTGATCTAAGCCACACATTTCCCAGCAAAAAAAACAAAAATCTAAAAAAGAAACAATATCAATCATTGGATCACTTTTTCCGGTACATTTTTATGCACAAAATCTGTGCCTAAATACTTTTCCATATATATAGTATATATTTGATTGTTGATCAAACGTAGGTATTTGTTTAATATTATTGTTATTTCTAAAAAATAGAAATTTGTGTATGCCCTAAGCATTTCTTTTGTTTTCATTTAATTTTCCAAAGCCTACCCAGGCTCCAGTAGAGGGAGACCTAGGTTCAATCTCCATCCCGTAGTTTATATAGGCATTTTGTTTCGGAAAAAAAAAAAAAAAAAAAAAAAAAACATATTTTTAATATTTTTATTCCGTTCCTTTTCGTCCATTCAAAACACTACAAAGGGAATTGAATTCACTCATTCTCCCCTCCTTTCCCTTCGATCAGAATCCTCTCTCTTCTTTTATTTTTGTTTCCTTCGAACCAAAGAGAACCTTAAATTTCTGATGCAAGTGTTCTAAGCCAAGTCAAATGAAATTCTAGTTCAAGTCGATTTTGATTCACTGACGAGTGACGACCGGCTTGAGTCGTTTATGAACCCTAATTGCCATCAAAATCATCATCTTCGCTTTGTCCAAATCCATCAAATTTCTACCGAAAAATCATCTCTTTCAACTTTAAAGTTTTGTCTATATTACTACAAAAGCTTTTCTCTGCGGAATTTAACCTCTGTCTGCTTGCCTCAGTTGAACTTGATAACGACATGTACATTCAGCGAGGTTCCACACGTAAAAGGGTTGAAATAAGAGCTGAATTTTATCTCCCTGATGAGATGGTCGTAAATATTTTAAGCAGGCTTCCGGCAAAAGACGTTCTCCATTGCCGATGTGTTTGCCGCCGATGGAGGGATTTAACCTCCGATCAAGATCGCATTTTTCTGGACTTGCATCTTAAATTTGGGGTTCCAATGATTCTTGCTGTGGACCATAGCATTAAAAAGCTTGAGGACCCTTTTTTGTTGGACAAGTGGTGGGAAACTGCAAGTAACAGATCAGTGATTCAAGGATTCGGTACTAAATATCGCATTCAATTTTCTGATACTGATATCCAATTAGTTGCCTCGCCACTAAACAGATTTTTGAAAAAATATGACAGATTTGCTAAAAGATACGACCCTCTTTTTTCTCATAACGGATTAATTGTCTTGAAACAAAATTTCTGCTACAAAGAGTGCTCAAGAAATTACATTATTTTTAATCCTATCAACGGTGAAAATGTAGGGATAAACCTTTTAAGTGAAATTCCTTGGGGTGATCTGTATGGAGTGTTTTTCCATCCCTTGTTGAAACAGTACTGCACCCTTTGGGGTATATCGCTTACACAGTCAAAGGGTATATCGCTTACATGGTCGAATGAGGTTGAGCAGGTGGAATACAGGGTCCTAAATTTGGGGTCGAAGCCTTGTTGGCAAAAGATTAGGAATCCTTGGAATAAGAATCCTAGAATTCAGTGTGTAGCTCCGGTGTTCATCGATAAGTATTTCTATTGGGTTGTTGAGGCTGCTGGAGAAAATCGTAAGTACAAGATCCCCTCCTGGGATAGTGCTGCTGTGACATTAAATCTTCATATCATGGAATTTGATATTGTTAAACAAGAGTTGAAACTGATGCCTTGTCCAATCACAATCACTGCAGTTATCCAGTTTCATAGTTGCAACATAAATCTACTAAACATCGAGGGTTGTTTATCTTTGGTTCAACTTATTACACATATTGAGTTAATACTTGACGTTCGATATGGACATTGAAAGATCGTGGACAACAATTGTGGAAACGCTCTGACTATAGAATTAACTTTCACTTATATCCGACCAAGTTTCACTCCAGGGTTGGAGCTCTGAAAGCAATTTGTGCTGCAAATGGGGAGCTAGCTATTCAATCACATACGACAATCTTAGTCTACAATCTCAAAAGTGGAACCATAAGGATTATGGAGGAAAAGAAGTTTAGTTGTATTGTGCGATTTTCTCTCATTTGATGAGTTTTGCTTCTCTAAAGGACTGCAAGTCGAATATATACATGGATGAAAAGGGTGAGGTGGACAAGAAGGAAAAGAAGAGCCTAGTAGTCTTCAATAGCAAGAAAGAGAAATCCTACTTAAAGTTCTCAATCAGCAAGGTGGTCAGATAACGAGGATATATGATGCTGGTGTGGACAATGAGGGAAGCTCAAGTTCTGATAGAAAGGATTGTTCGGATCAACCGAGGCAACTGACTTGAGCTCAATATTTAGTATGTGGATTGACTTTCGGATCGATGTTGTCTGGAATTGGCGCTTATATATATTCTTCACAATGTTGCTATTAGGTCGGTTTTTCAATAATATAAGTTGCAAAGTTTTCTGTTATTGTCTTCCCTGATGCTTCCTATATAAGACGATGAACCGCACATCTTATTTATAGAAATCTATATCATAGGATGAAATTCAACCTTGTGGAAATTATTTGTTTGGACCAACCTTTTATAGGAGCCTATTTGCTCACCTGTCAATTGTACTTGATTTTAAGAGTACAGGATACTCACAAATGGGTTGTATTTTCTCTTTTAATTTGTTTTGCCCAAACCAGGGGTAGTATCCCCATTCCCCTCACAATCCAGATAGATAGATAGATAGATAGAGCAAATGCCCAAACCAGATAAAACAGAGCATCCCTCTGTTTCAAGAAACACCGGAAGCCTGAAAACACTTGCATTAATCATCATGTTACACAGATACATATAGTGATCATTATTTACTGTTTAGTGTCCGGATTTCATACCTTGCCATAATCTTCTAACATCAAGAATGTTAAACACATATCAGTTTGCGTGAATGAAGCATCCGCTATTAGTTCTCCCCTATTATCGTTGCAAACAAACATTAACCCAGTTGTCTGTATACCTTAAATACTAGTCTGATTATTTATTTATTTTTATACACAAGAAAGGTTCTATTACATTACATACATGGGTATTTATTCTTCACATGAAAGACGGGATTTGTCTTCAATGTGCACACACAGGTTTATTAGCTGAAACATAGCATGAACTCGTAGCATTATTATTATTATGCACGTTACTCGCTTTTATTTTTAACCAGTGGCAATCATCAAACGAACATTGTGAACCACCTGCAGGCCATTCAACATCAGATGCCTTCATAATCCTAGGACCCCAAGTAGGGGTACCATCCTCATACGAATTATGCGTCAATCTTCTTAATCCAGAACCATCTGATTTTATGACAAAGATATCCCCATATGGTTGGTAGTGATGTGGGTTCGATATTGGCTCAGCAGACACTCCAGCATAATCTGAGGTGAACACTATATACTTCCCATCCGGGCTAAAAGACGGATGGTTACTCCGACCACCATAACCATTTTCAAAGACTTTGTGGAGTCCTGTGCCATTTGGCCTCACCATAAACAAATCAAAACCACCTGAGCCTGGATTTTCTCTATCAGATGCAAATGCAATCCAATGCCCATCCGGAGACCAAGTACACATTGTATCAGACCAGGGACCTTCGGTTAACCTATAAAGACTACCCTTTTCGCTTTCACAGAATCCATTATATACAAGTTCTTGTGCCCTGATCGACCTGATCGAAAAACAACCCATTTTCCATCGGGTGAAGCCGAAGGAAATGCGTTGTTTGCTGCACCTGTAGTCAAGTACTTATAGCTCAACGGCTCATCATCGACATTGATGGCTATTATGTCAACCTCTGTGCTTTCACTTGCAAAATCTGGTCCTACACTGGTGTAAACTACATTCCCTCTTGGATTCCATGATGTTGAGAACGCCAGTTTTTCGAATACTTTACGCAAACCTGATCCGTCACTGTTTATCACATAAACTCCGGGGAAATCCGAGTAAGCGATCCGGGAACCATCCGGTGAAAAGGAAGGAAATGATCCATCAAACCTGAATAGGGTTACATCACAGATTGGGGTTTTAAGGTTCTCGAGTACCAAATCAGTGTTGTCCTTGGGCCCGTTTCTTGCACCTCTGCACCGGTGGTATCCAACCCGGCTGGAATCTGGAGAGAGAAACGGATTTAGGTGATGAGCATTCGGAGCAATAGGTCGGGATATTTCTGTGAATCGATTTGAAACGACGTCAAATAGCTCGATATGGCGAAACTCTGAATCGGGTCGCCTAGTTGCTACAGCAATAAAGCTCTTGTTAGTTACTGAAGCAGCAGGTGTGAACGCATGAAGACCCGGCGGGGTGACTCGCTGAGTGAAAACTGAGTCAATGATACTCAAACCGGTTTTCGTCTTAGGAAGTTTAGCCTGAAACACACTCCACCAGCCATCCTCGCACTTCCGGTGGAAGTAAAAAGTGGAGTCGTCCGCCCAACTCGGCCAACCTCCGTGTTCAACTACTTTGACTCGGTTTGACCCGTCACGAGTCAGGAAGATGTAGATGTCCGTACCTAGTTCTTGAACCTCACCTTCCCATCTCTTTACTCCGCCGTAAGAGGCAACCGCAGTCCACTCACCGGACGGAGACACAGCAGGGCTGAAATCAGCGACGCCGTACGGCGTCAGCCTCTTAGTAACAGCTGTCCTCAAATGGGTCGAATATACAGCTGCCCAGCTGGTTCGCGGCACACCGGAATCCTCATGAGTGGACACGTAAACCAAATATTCACCAACCAAAGTCGGCCGATCCTTCATTGAAACATCATCTGCAGTGGACTGGTCCACCCCAACAAGCGGAACTTGCACCCGATGAGTCGACCCAATATTCGTTCCTTGGAGAATTGACCTTGAACCGGTACGGTCAGGAAACTGGAAATAGAGTGAATCAAGAAAGATGTGGAAAGAACCATTTCGCTCTGTGACATAAACGAGATGAATTGGAGAAGAAGGGGTTTGATCTGGGAGGAGGGTGAGCGATGATGATGGGTGGGGGAAATGGCCATTGAAGTTGACGGAATTGCCATCAGTGAGTAGTAGTTCGTTGGATGACGTTAATGGCGCCCAGAGGTGAACGGAATAGACGTCGAAACCATAGCTTGATCTTCCTAGTGTAGTAAAGACTATGCTGCTGCTGGGTTGCTCATTGCCTGCAGTAATCAGGCAAAAGATGGAGCAAAAGATGAAGCTAAGCTTGAACGGATAGACCATTTTCAGGGAACAAGGAATTGTTTTTTCTGAGGTTCCTGGTATATGATATGTGGAAAAAGATAAATGAATTAAAATAAATTGATGTGAAGTATCAAGATAATTTGTGATTTAATTTTACACTTTCTTTATGAGAGTCGGTGTAACTTGATTCATTAACTTTAAAATAAAATAAAAAACGAATGATTACAAATATTAACAAATCGAACAAAAGTTGCTCATATGTATGTTTAACAACACTAATATTACGCCATAATTAAGAACATGAAATAATTTTACTTTCCAACCCTTTGTCATTGTTTTTAAGAAGCAGAACGTAGTTATCTATCGATCTTTTGTTGCCGCCTTTTAAAGAGAAAATTTGTTACCATTATATTACCACCTTATCCTAGCTATCAACTCTTCTTGGGAAATTTTGATTCGTAATTATTTACCGTCGTATATTTTGTCGTGGTCATTGCATTTGAAACTCAGTATACATTTCTCAAAGCCTTATATACTCATAACAATTTTGTTGACTACCTACGGTAAGCTTGATGATCATTGACTAAGAAACTGACGCTTAAAGAAACCGCGCGCTCATTTGACTAAGAAACGCGAAATATGTGTAGAAAATACGCATATTTTTCAATTCATTTAGTTCATAAACACTAAAAAACACAACACAATCCTCATTTGATGAAATCGGGTTTCGTCAAACTTCAACCGAAGAAGCAAGGGTAAAAAATGCTGAACTACCACAACATAGAAGAAAGAAAAGGGAAAATGAATCACAACTTTTGAATGTAAATTTGGTAACTTAAAGAAATAGCAGTGAAGAGTTGATCCATAAATAAATTTGTGTTACTGATATGAAAAAGAATAGAAAGGGATGCAGTAAAAGGTTAATTGAACATTTATTTTTTGTAATCTAAGAAAAACCAAAAGGATATGCAATTTATGGCCTGATTACAAACAATTATAGGAAGCAAAAGAAAAAGAAAGACGATGTGACCACTACATTGTGCCAATGGACCCTTTTTTCACGATTGAAAATGGTACGACCGATTCCTTCTTTGAATAGTGAATAACACAGTCAGTGTAGTGAGTGATCGTTACATTTTCGGTGTGGTAAGAAATCAAGGGATCACAGCATCTTCATTAATACCCGAGATCAAGCTCGAGCTTGAGCTCAAGCTCTCCGACTCCTTGCGCATTGAGCTTTTTAAGGAGGATCTCTCATTCTTGTTCACCTCACCGCATTCATCCATGCATATATTGGACTTGCAATTCCTTAGAGAAGCAAAAGTCATCAAATGTGAGAGAAATAGTAAATCATGGCTATGCTTCTTTTTCCCTAGAATCCTTATGGTTCCTTTTTTGAGATTGTAAACAAAGAGTGTCCTATCTATTTGGATAGCTAACTCCCCATTCGTAGTACAAACTGCTCGAAGAACTCCGACCGTGAAGTGAAATTTCCTCGGATATAAATCTAGGTTAATTCTATGGTCAGAACATTCCCACGATCATTGCACACGATCTTTCAATGTCCATATGTTAATGTCGACTACTAACTTATTATCTCTAAGAATTTGAACCACAGATAAACAACCCTCGATGTTTACTAGATGTACGTTGAAATTGAAATGTTTGAGAAGTCCAGGGACCGGGGAAGACATCATTTTCAACTCTTGAGTGATAATATCAAATTCCATGATATCGAGTTGTAATGTGACAATAGTATTCCAAGAGCGGTTATAGTATTTACCGTCTTCACCGGCCTCAACAATCCAATAGAGGAACTTGTCGATGAATACCGGAGCTATGAACCGAATCCTAGGATTCTTATTATTCGAAGGATTCTTAATCTTTTCCCAGCGAGGCTTCGACCCCAAATTCAAGACCTTGTATTCCGCGTGTTGATGTTCAAACCAACCTTTGGGCGATACTCTCCAAAAAGAGCAGTACTCTTTTAATACAGGATGGAAATAAACTCCATGAAGATCACTCCAACAAATTTCTCTAGATAGTGATATTCTAACGTTTTCACCGTTCATTGGATTCAAAATAATGAATTTACCTGAGCAATACTTGTTGATGAAGCTGAATAATGCACCACCGGTAAATTAGGGTCACGTATAATCTAAGGGTGAACAGTAAAGGGATCGAACGGCTGTAAGTGTATATAAGATGATGTTTTTGGTGTTTTATGGCTGAGTCCAAGAATGTATCTTGGATTGCCTACGTATCCTGTGTAATCTCCTAGGAATCAAGCCTTACGTAGTTCCGGGAAGGATGTATTTATAGGCACATGCCCTCTTCTGCCCTAAACTTAGGGCGGTTTGGTCTATTGACACAAATACCCTTTAATGGGCCTTGACCCCTTGTCCAAGTAACCAACTGGATGGTGGGTCTGGGTGTTTAGACTGGAAGTCTTGGTCTCGACTCGATGCATATCGACACGGGTGGTCGAAGTAGGACACTTGCAGAATCTGTCGGTTGTTTCGGCCTTCACTGGTATGTCTCGAATTCGATCCGATGTGGATAATCAATGTAGACTTTTCCACATGCTGGCTGGACCAATCAGATTATTCCACGTGGAGGGGTGAAATCCCGTATTGTCACTTGTCGTCCTCGCATATAGAGAGCATTTCTTCCAAGACAAGTAATCCGTTGAGAGAAAAAAGAATGCAAAATTCACTATCCACTATCAACGAAAGAATTATAGGAAGGCAATAGCTAGGCTGCATGACTGAAGAAAACTTTGTAGCAATATATATATATCATGAAAGGCCAAAGAAGATAATTAAAAAGAAAAGCCGGATATCATTAAAGACCACAAATCCAATTTATATAATGATATTGTATAGTACCAGATCCCATCACGGTAAGAAATTCATTCCACATACTTGGAAAGTCATTGTAAGGAAGATGATATGACCGCTACGTTGTATCAGTACACATTTGTAAACCATTGAATTGAACAGGACGCGGGCTGATTGATAAATATAGGTCTCGCTCATTGATTCATGAGTGATAGGTAGGGATCACAATTCAATTAAAGAACCATTACAACATAGAAAATTCATTCTTCTATCTGCAAAAATTCTCATCTGGACCACCACGACGTACTCCACTTTCTCTGTAATTCAAAATCAGTGCCATCCGTATTTTGAGCTCAATTAATTAAGCTGGACTCGATCGGTTATCTGATCTCAAGTTCTCCTCACTATCTGCACACACTTGAGCAGCCTTCCCTTCTTGCCTACATCTGCATCTTCAATGTGTCATAGGTGACTCACATCCATATATAGATCGGTCTTGCAGTTTTTTAAAGAAGCAAAACTCACCAAATGAGAGAAAAATACTTGTGTATCATATTTCTTTTTCCCCAAAATCCTTGTGGTTCCTCTTTTGAGATTGTAGACTACGAGTGTCGAGCCTGATTTGATAGCTAGTTCCCCATTTGCAGCACAGATTGCTTTTGAAAATCCGTTCTTGAATTGAAAACTGCTTGGATACACATCAAGGTTAAGTCTAAAGCTAGAACAGTCCCACAAGTGTCCTACCCGATCTTTCAATGTCCATATGTTAATGTCATCTACTAAATTCTCACGTCTATTAATTTGAACCACACATAAACAACCATCAATGTTTAGTAGATTATTTGTGTTGCAATAGAAACCGTCTTTGAAAGCTGCAGGGACCGGACAAGGCATCATTTTTAACTCTTCACTGATAATATCAAATTCCATGATATCGAGTTGTTTTGTGACAGTTTCACCCATGGGACAGTTATGGTATGGGTATTGATGATCTTGTCCATCCTTAACAACCCAATAGAGATACTTGTCGTCAATGAATACCGGAGCTATGGGCCAAATCCTACAGTAAGTGCTAGTAGTTTTACCCGTAAGATTCTTAATCTTTTTCCAACAAGGATTCGACCCCAAGTTTAGGACTTGATATTCCACGCTTTCAACGTCGTTCCACGACTCGTTGGATACTATCCAAAGGGTGCAGTACTCCTTCAATAAAGGATGGAAATACACTCCATGGACATCACTATTCAAGGTTCTTACGGTTATTATAACATGTTCACCGTTGGTAGGATTCAAAACAAGATATTTGTTTGGGATAATGAGTAAAGAAGGGTGTTTTGGAAAAAAAGTTTGGAAAAAAGGGTGTTTTGGATTTTAGTGAAGTTTGACCCGCGATTTTCTCCCATTTCTTTCACAATGCTTGACGATCTTAAGCGCCAAATCCCTGCGCTTCTTCCCAAATAGGGTTTTAGTTTGGTTCAAAAACACCTAAAACGGAAGAAAAATTCAAATTTTTTGACAAAACCGTTTTCCCAAATTTTGGTCAACACACCCGTTTTTCCCAAATCCCCTATTTGTTTATCAGTTTTATTGAACAATTGACTATAAGATCTGATACTATTAATCCGTTAAGAGAAAATCGAATGCGAGACCGACGACTTAAACAGTATTCAGAGAATAGAGTGCGATTTTTACCAGCGAATCTATGAATCTCTGATCTCTTTCGTCCATTTTCCCACCATTTGTCCAACAAATAGGTGCCTTCACCTTCACCCCCATTAATCTTAGTCTTGTCCTCCACAACAAGAATCATTGGAAGACAATGTTTAACATGCAATTCCTGAAAACTTTGATTGGAGGTTAAATCATTGAATCGGCGGCAAACACACCGGCAACGGAGAACGTCTTTCGCCGGAACCCTACTTAATATATCAATCACTATCTCATCAGGAGATCATTTTCGCCTTTCTTCTTCACAACCGTTTTAAGCGCAGAACCCCTTCTTCGCAGATTGTTCATTTTATCTATCAATGTTGAACCATCCGAGGCGGATACAAGATATTAAAACAGGGTTTTGCCGAAACCCCCCACCCCCGCCTCTCCTATCTTTTTTATTTTTATTTTTTATTTTTTATTACACTCGTCATCTTGATGTCTCGTACAGTCATGTAAACTTTTATAACGATTCCAATTTCACACGTCTTTAGTATGACGCCCACTCGACACAAAGATTTTTATGAGTATAACGCTCATAGATCCACCCGAAACTGGGTTTGAATTTCCATCAAAGCAATGGTAACATCAAAAACTTTTTGGATAAATACCAACTCGTTTCGTTATGTCTAAACCATGCGAATTTTTTCTTGATTGCATCCCAAATCCAGCGACTTTACCATTCTCGAGAAATACATGGATCTAAATTGATATGTCGGACCGTAAAGGAGCAGCATGGATTCAAGTTAGACTCTCAAGAGTCAACAACAATGAATAGGTGCTTTGAAATGAAAACACTTAGGTGGCTAGTGAGGGAGTATATTTGATAAGGTGAGCTTTGCCTTGAAAACACTTAGGTGGCTAGTTAATACACAATAAAATTACATACGTGGTAGTAAAAGATAAAACGTCACCTATTCTTGGTCGACACCGATTCATATCGGCGATTGGTACGCCTTCATCAGAGAACAACGCTATCTTGGCTCAAAAGACTGAATGGTAGTGGAGGAAATTCATCGAGCGTATACGCATACCAGGGAGACCCCGGAGCTATCAGGTACTATCCATCGTTAGTTAGCAAGTATATCTTCAGGTGATAAACGCCATGCGTGGTGCCCTTGAATGCTTACGTAACCAAGATAAGTTAAGATAAACGATATAGTATATATGACATGTTGATGGACATGGAGTAAACCCTAGATTGAGTCGGTCTCATAAAGATAATTATTTATTGTAAAACTTGGTAATAAACCTTAATTAATTTGCGAACTTTCACCTCTTATCGAAAGTATTTTGTACTTACCTCAAATTCTTTGTTTTTCTATGTGTTTTGGGAGAGAAGATGAGCAGGTAGACCAAGACGAGGAAGACTTTGATTTCGACGTTTGAGGACGCCGACGCGTTGAAGCGTTTATTTATTTTGTTCTTATTTATTATACTTTGGACTTGTTGTCTTTTGGAGAACTATGTAATCTCTTTTAGTTTTCTTTTGGAGGTCAAAGACGTTTTGGTTTCCAACGTAATAAATATTACATTTCTATCTTTAGATAATGAGTTTTTATTCTTATCATTTGTTGAAAAAAAAATACTCGAGTCTTTTGCTTCCGTTTTGCTTAACTCGATACGACGTAGTAGAGGGTTGCGTATAATATGAGACTTACTTTATATTATACGTGCCGAACATTCATTTTCCAGATAAGGATTTGATTGTCAAAAAGCGGGCGTTACATATATACTGTGTCACTCATTGTGTTGAGTGATGTGATAAGTAACATTACCCCACCATAATCAATAGTGCAAGTGTGTTTTGTCAATCCATTGTGTAAGAATCATGTGTAGGAAATACTTGTGTGGTGTCTCTCCATACGATGTGGATGCACCGTGTGACACCATTCAGACCACACAGTTTTATTATGTATTTAAACTATGTGGTTCTGATCGTTTCACCCGTCACTTCACCTCAAATTTCTTCACGACATAATAACTTCCCATCATTGTAATAGTAGCACCAATCATCGGGAAATGCTTGATGTGTCCTTGTCAGTTTGATGCGATTTCTAAAAGTTATTTTTATTGTATTATTTTACAAAAGTGTTTTTTTTCATATGATGAAAAATCATTAATACAAAATTTATGTCTACACCATAATGAGATAAAACCCAAAGACGCCGTAAAGAATTCGTCTCCACCACAATCTGGTGAAAACCGAAACACAATACCAAAAATAGGGCCTAAAAGTTCTCTTAAGCACTAGGGCATCCGCCCCTTAAAGTTACCCATAATCGTTTGAGTGACCGCATGCAAAATTCGCCCCTCATAGTCGCGAAAATAGATGCCAAGTGTCAAAGCCTCCTCCACCTTAAGCCGCATCTATGTTAAACTATTAGACTCGATAAGTTTGATGCAAAATTCGAGTTCGGCTCAAGGTTTAACTCTCATGAAATCTCAGCTCGAACTCGAACCCGTGAATATTTTAAATTACTCGACTTGTTTATTCATACAATAATCGAGTCGAGTCGAGTCGAACCGAATATTGTTCTAAACAGACCGATCACTTTAGAATATTCTCGGGTTTCAGTTCGAGCACGAGTATTACGGACAGGCAGGTCGAGTATTGTATTATTCGATTAACGTTGGTTTAATTTTCGGGACGAGTCGATTTCAACTTCGAATTGATTTAAGAACACTTGCAGTATATACTATAAATTCTTTAAAAACTGTATTTTAAAATTTTCAACATTCAGATTTAGAAAAAGCAGCACTGCAGCAGACACTCTATATTTTACTGTAAACTACAGATTATATAAAATTTCTTTTACATCTATCGCATTTATTCAGATTACGTAAATTTTCTTTTATATCTAATATATTATGTAAAATATAGAATATGATGCGATTTCATCTCGGATAAATTTATAAATCAAAAAATAAGTATTTAAAACGTAAAATAGAATATTCTCTTAAAGATCGATCACGAATTGATCTAAGCCAGTCAAATGAAATTCTAGTTCAAGTCGATTTTGATTCACTGACGAGTGACGACCGGCTTGAGTCGTTTATGAACCCTAATTGCCATCAAAATCATCATCTTCGCTTTGTCCATATCCATCAAATTTCTACCGAAAAATCATCTCTTTCAACTTTAAAGTTTTGTCTATATTACTACAAAAGCCTTTTTCTGCGGAATTTAACCTCTGTCTGCTTGCCTCAGTTGAACTTGATAACGACATGTACATTCAGCGAGGTTCCACACGTAAAAGGGTTGAAAATAGAGCTGAATTTTATCTCCCTGATGAGATAGTCGTAAATATTTTAAGCAGGCTTCCGGCAAAAGACGTTCTCCATTGCCGATGTGTTTGCCGCCGATGGAGGGATTTAACCTCCGATCAAGATCGCATTTTTCTGGACTTGCATCTTAAGTTTGGGGTTGCAATGATTCTTGCTGTGGACCATAGCATTAAAAAGCTTGAGGACCCTTTTTTGTTGGACAAGTGGTGGGAAACTGCAAGTAACAGATCAGTGATTCAAGGATTCGGTACTAAATATCGCATTCTATTTTCTGATACTGATATTCAATTAGTTGCCTCGCCACTAAACAGATTTTTGAAAAAATATGACAGATTTTCTAAAAGATACGACCCTCTTTTTTCTCATAACGGATTAATTGTCTTGAAACAAAATTTCTGCTACAAAGAGTGCTCAAGAAATTACATTATTTTCAATCCTATCAACGGTGAAAATGTAGGATAAACCTTTTAAGTGAAATTCCTTGGGGTGATCTGTATGGAGTGTTTTTCCATCCCTTGTTGAAACAGTACTGCACCCTTTGGGGTATATCGCTTACACAGTCAAAGGGTATATCGCTTACATGGTCGAATGAGGTTGAGCAGGTGGAAGTGGAATACAGGGTCCTAAATTTGGGGTCGAAGCCTTGTTGGCAAAAGATTAGGAATCCTTGGAATAAGAATCCTAGAATTCAGTGTGTAGCTCCGGTGTTCATCGATAAGTATTTCTATTGGGTTGTTGAGGCTGCTGGAGAAAATCGTAAGTACAAGATCCCCTCCTGGGATAGTGCTGCTGTGACATTAAATCTTCATATCATGGAATTTGATATTGTTAAACAAGAGTTGAAACTGATGCCTTGTCCAATCACAATCACTGCAGTTATCCAGTTTCATAGTTGCAACATAAATCTACTAAACATCGAGGGTTGTTTATCTTTGGTTCAACTTATTACACATATTGAGTTAATACTTGACGTTCGCATATGGACATTGAAAGATCGTGGACAACAATTGTGGAAACGCTCTGACTATAGAATTAACTTTCACTTATATCCGACCAAGTTTCACTCCAGGGTTGGAGCTCTGAAAGCAATTTGTGCTGCAAATGGGGAGCTAGCTATTCAATCACATACGACAATCTTAGTCTACAATCTCAAAAGTGGAACCATAAGGATTATGGAGGAAAAGAAGTTTAGTTGTATTGTGCGATTTTTCTCTCATTTGATGAGTTTTGCTTCTCTAAAGGACTGCAAGTCGAATATATACATGGATGAAAAGGGTGAGGTGGACAAGAAGGAAAAGAAGAGCCTAGTAGTCTTCAATAGCAAGAATGAGAAATCCAACTTAAAGTTCTCAATCAGCAAGGTGGTCAGATAACGAGGATATATGATGCTGGTGTGGACAATGAGGGAAGCTCAAGTTCTGATAGAAAGGATTGTTCGGATCAACCGAGGCAACTGACTTGAGCTCAATATTTAGTATGTGGATCGACTTTCGGATCGATGTTGTCTGGAATTATGCTATTATTATAGGCGCTTATATATATTCTTCACAATGTTGCTATTAGGTCGGTTTTTCAATAATATAAGTTGCAAAGTTTTCTGTCATGCTTATTATTGTCTTCTCCGATGCTTCCTATATAAGACGATGAACCGCACATCTTATTTATAGAAATCTATATCATAGGATGAAAATTCAATCTTGTGGAAATTATTTGTTTGGACCAACCTTTTATAGGAGCCTATTTGCTCACCTGTCAATTGTTCTTGATTTTAAGAGTACAGGATACACACAAATGGGTTGTATTTTCTCTTTTAATTTGTTTTGCCCAAACCAGGGGTAGTATCCCCTCACAATCCAGATAGATAGATAGATAGATAGATAGATAGATAGAGCAAATGCCCAAACCAGATAAAACAGAGCATCCCTCTGTTTCAAGAAACACCGGAAGCCTGAAAACACTTGCATTAATCATCATGTTACAGATACATATAGTGATCATTATTTACTGTTTAGTGTCCGGATTTCATACCTTGCCATAATCTACTAACATCAAGAATGTTAAACACATATCAGTTGCGTAAATGAAGCATCCGCTATTACTTCTCCCCTATTATCGTTGCAAACAAACATTAACCCAGTTGTCTGTATACCTTAAATACTAGTCTGATTATTTATTTTTATTTTTTTACACACAAGAAAGGTTCTATTACATTACATACATGGGTATTTATTCTTCACATGAAAGACGGGATTTGTCTTCAATGTGCACACACAGGTTTATTAGCTGAAACATAGCATGAACTCATAGCATTATTATTATGCACGTTACTCGGTTTTATTTTTAACCAGTGGCAATCATCAAACGAACATTGTGAACCACCTGCAGGCCATTCAACATCAGATGCCTTCATAAACCTAGGGCCCCAAGTAGGGGTACCATCCTCATACGAATTATGCGTCAATCTTCTTAATCCAGAACCATCTGATTTTATGATAAAGATATCCCCATATGGTTGGTAGTGATGTGGGTTCGATATTGGCTCAGCAGACACTCCAGCATAATCTGAGGTGAACACTATATACTTCCCATCCGGGCTAAAAGACGGATGGTTACTCCGACCACCATAACCATTTTCAAAGACTTTGTGGAGTCCTGTGCCATTTGGCCTCACCATAAACAAATCAAAACCACCTGAGCCTGGATTTTCTCTATCAGATGCAAATGCAATCCAATGCCCATCCGGAGACCAAGTACACATTGTATCAGACCAGGGACCTTCGGTTAACCTATAAAGACTACCCTTTTCGCCTTTCACAGAATCCATTATATACAAGTTCTTGTGCCCTGATCGACCCGATCGAAAAACAACCCATTTTCCATCGGGTGAAGCCGAAGGAAATGCGTTGTTTGCTCCACCTGTAGTCAAGTACTTATAGCTCAACGGCTCATCATCGACATTGATGGCTATTATGTCAACCTCTGTGCTTTCACTTGCAAAATCTGGTCCTACACTGGTGTAAACTACATTCCCTCTTGGATTCCATGATGTTGAGAACGCCAGTTTTTCGAATACTTTTCGCAAACCTGATCCGTCACTGTTTATCACATAAACTCCGGGGAAATCCGAGTAAGCAATCCGGGAACCATCTGGTGAAAAGGAAGGAAATGATCCATCAAACCTGAATAGGGTTACATCACAGATTGGGGTTTTAAGGTTCTCGAGTACCAAATCAGTGTTGTCCTTGGGCCCGTTTCTTGCACCTCTGCACCGGTGGTATCCAACCAGGCTGGAATCTGGAGAGAGAAACGGATTTAGGTGATGAGCATTCGGAGCAATAGGTCGGGATATTTCTGTGAATCGATTTGAAACGACGTCAAATAGCTCGATATGGCGAAACTCTGAATCGGGTCGCCTAGTTGCTACAGCAATAAAGCTCTTGTTAGTTACTGAAGCAGCAGGTGTGAACGCATGAAGACCCGGCGGGGTGACTCGCTGAGTGAAAACTGAGTCAATGATACTCAAACCGGTTTTCGTCTTAGGAAGTTTAGCCTGAAACACACTCCACCAGCCATCCTCGCACTTCCGGTGGAAGTAAAAGGTGGAGTCGTCCGCCCAACTCGGCCAACCTCCGTGTTCAACTACTTTGACTCGGTTTGACCCGTCACGAGTCAGGAAGATGTAGATGTCCGTACCTAGTTCTTGAACCTCACCTTCCCATCTCTTTACTCCGCCGTAAGAGGCAACCGCAGTCCACTCACCGGACGGAGACACAGCAGGGCTGAAATCAGCGACGCCGTACGGCGTCAGCCTCTTAGTAACAGCTGTCCTCAAATGGGTCGAATATACAGCTGCCCAGCTGGTTCGCGGCACACCGGAATCCTCATGAGTGGACACGTAAACCAAATATTCACCAACCAAAGTCGGCCGATCCTTCATTGAAACATCATCTGCAGTGGACTGGTCCACCCCAACAAGCGGAACTTGCACCCGATGAGTCGACCCAATATTCGTTCCTTGGAGAATTGACCTTGAACCGGTACGGTCAGGAAACTGGAAATAGAGTGAATCAAGAAAGATGTGGAAAGAACCATTTCGCTCTGTGACATAAACGAGATGAATTGGAGAAGAAGGGGTTTGATCTGGGAGGAGGGTGAGCGATGATGATGGGTGGGGGAAATGGCCATTGAAGTTGACGGAATTGCCATCAGTGAGTAGTAGTTCGTTGGATGACGTTAATGGCGCCCAGAGGTGAACGGAATAGACGTCGAAACCATAGCTTGATCTTCCTAGTGTAGTAAAGACTATGCTGCTGCTGGGTTGCTCATTGCCTGCAGTAATCAGGCAAAAGATGGAGCAAAAGATGAAGCTAAGCTTGAACGGATAGACCATTTTCAGGGAACAAGGAATTGTTTTTTCTGAGGTTCCTGGTATATGATATGTGGAAAAAGATAAATGAATTAAAATAAATTGATGTGAAGTATCAAGATAATTTGTGATTTAATTTTACACTTTCTTTATGAGAGTCGGTGTAACTTGATTCATTAACTTTAAAATAAAATAAAAAACGAATGATTACAAATATTAACAAATCGAACAAAAGTTGCTCATATGTATGTTTAACAACACTAATATTACGCCATAATTAAGAACATGAAATAATTTTACTTTCCGACCCATTGTCATTGTCTTTTAAGAAGCAGAACGTAGTTATCTATCGATCTTTTGTTGCCGCATTTTAAAGAGAAAATTTGTTACCATTATATTACCACCTTATCCTAGCTATCAACTCTTCTTGGGAAATTTTGATTCGTAATTATTTACCGTCATATATTTTGTCGTAATTATCAGATTCAAACTCAAGATACATTTCTCAAAAAGTTCTTATATATACTCATAACAATTTTGTTGATTACTACTGCAGTTCTGATTGGCCATCGACTAAGAAACTTGATGTTAAAGTAAACCTGTCTGACTAAGAAACGCGAAATATGTGTAGAAAATACGCATATTTTTCAATTCATTTAGTTCATAAACACTAAAAAACACAACACAATCCTCATTTGATGAAATCGGGTTTCATCAAACTTCAACCGAAGAAGCAAGGGTAAAAAATGCTGAACTACCACAACATAGAAGAATGAAAAGGGAAAATGAATCGCAACTTTTGAATGTAAATTTGGTAACTTAAAGAAATAGCAGGGAAGAGTTGATCCATAAATAAATTTGTGTTACTGATATGAAAAAGAATAGAAAAGGATGCAGTAAAAGGTTAATTGAACATTTATTTTTTGTAATCTAAGAAAAACCAAAAGGATATGCAATTTATGGCCTGATTACAAACAATTATAGGAAGCAAAAGAAAAAGAAAGACGATGTGACCACTACATTGTGCCAATGGACCCTTTTTCACGATTGAAAATGGTACGACCTGATTCCTTCTTTGAATAGTGAATAACAGTCAGTGTAGTGATCGTTACATTTTCGGTGTGGTAAGAAATCAAGGGATCACAGCATCTTCATTAATACTCGAGATCAAGCTTCACTGAGCTCTGAGCTCTCCCGACTTGCAAGATTGAGCTTTTAAGGAGGATCTCTCATTCTTGTCCACCTCACCGCATTCATCCATGCATATATTGGACTTGCAATTCCTTAGAGAAGCAAAAGTCATCAAATGTGAGAGAAATAGTAAATCATGGCTATGCTTCTTTTCCCTAGAATCCTTATGGTTCCTTTTTTGAGATTGTAAACAAAGAGTGTCCTATCTATTTGGATAGCTAACTCCCCATTCGTAGTACAAACTGCTCGAAGAACTCCGACCGTGAAGTGAAATTTCCTCGGATATAAATCTAGGTTAATTCCATGGTCAGAACATTCCCACGATCGTTGCACACGATCTTTCAATGTCCATATGTTAATGTCGACTACTAACTTATTATCTCTAAGAATTTGAACCACAGATAAACAACCCTCGATGTTTACAACATGTACGTTGAAATTGAAATGTTTGAGAAGTCCAGGGACCGGGGAAGACATCATTTTCAACTCTTGAGTGATAATATCAAATTCCATGATATCGAGTTGTAATGTGACAATAGTATTCCAAGAGCGGTTATAGTATTTACCATCTTCACCTGCCTCAACAATCCAATAGAGGAACTTGTCGATGAATACCGGAGCTATGAACCGAATCCTAGGAGTCTTATTATTCGAAGGATTCTTAATCATTTCCCAGCGAGGCTTCGACCCCAAATTCAAGACCTTGTATTCCACGTGTTGATGTTCAAACCAACCTTTGGGCGATACTCTCCAAAAAGAGCAGTACTCTTTTAATACAGGATGGAAATAAACTCCATGAAGATCACTCCAACAAATTTCTCTAGATAGTGATATTCTAACGTTTTCACCCTTCATTGGATTCAAAATAATGAATTTACCTGAGCAATTAATACTTGTCGTCCTCGCATATAGAGAGCATTTCTTCCAAGA
Source organism: Gentiana macrophylla (assembly GCA_026214975.1). Lineage (NCBI taxonomy): Eukaryota > Viridiplantae > Streptophyta > Magnoliopsida > Gentianales > Gentianaceae > Gentiana > Gentiana macrophylla. The sequence goes on from CM047806.1 coordinate 17,784,679, forward strand.
CAAGTAATCCGTTGAGAGAAAAAAGAATGCAAAATTCACTATCCACTATCAACGAAAGAATTATAGGAAATTGTATAGTACCAGATCCCATCGCGGTATGAAATTCATTCCACATACTTGGAAAGTCATTGTAAGGAAGATGATACGACCGCTACGTTGTATCAGTTTACATTTGTAAACCATTGAATTGAACAGGACGCGGGCTGATTGATAAATATAGGTCTCGCTCATTGATTCATGAGTGATAGGTAGGGATCACAATTCAATTAAAGAACCATTACAACATAGAAAATTCATTCTTCTATCTGCAAAAATTCTCATCTGGACCACCACGACGTACTCCACTTTCTCTGTAATTCAAAATCAGTGCCATCCGTATTTTGAGCTCAATTAATTAAGCTGGCCTCGATCGGTTATCTGATCTCAAGTTCTCCTCACTATCTGCACACACTTGAGCCTTCCCTTCTTGCCTACATCTGCATATATAGATCGGTCTTGCAGTTTTTTAAAGAAGCAAAACTCACCAAATGAGAGAAAAATACTTTTGTATCATATTTCTTTTTCCCCAAAATCCTTGTGGTTCCTCTTTTGAGATTGTAGACTACGAGTGTCGAGCCTGATTTGATAGCTAGTTCCCCATTTGCAGCACAGATTGCTTTTGAAAATCCGTTCTTGAATTGAAAACTGCTTGGATACACATCAAGGTTAAGTCTATAGCTAGAACAGTCCCACAAGTGTCCTACCCGATCTTTCAATGTCCATATGTTAATGTCATCTACTAAATTCTCACGTCTATTAATTTGAACCACACATAAACAACCCTCAATGTTTAGTAGATTATTTGTGTTGCAAAAGAAACCGTCTTTGAAAGCTCCAGGGACCAGACAAGGCATCATTTTTAACTCTTCACTGATAATATCAAATTCCATGATACCGAGTTGTTTTGTGACAGTTTCACCCATGGGACAGTTGTGGTATGGGTATTGATGATCTTGTCCAACCTTAACAACCCAATAGAGATACTTGTCGTCAATGAATACCGGAGCTATGGGCCAAATCCTACAGTAAGTGCTAGTAGTTTTACCCGTAAGATTCTTAATCTTTTTCCAACAAGGATTCGACCCCAAGTTTAGGACTTGATATTCCACGCTTTCAACGTCGTTCCACGACTCGTTGGATACTATCCAAAGGGTGCAGTACTCCTTCAATAAAGGATGGAAATACACTCCATGGACATCACTATTCAAGGTTCTTACGGTTATTATAACATGTTCACCGTTGGTAGGATTCAAAACAAGATATTTGTTTATCAGTTTTATTGAACAATTGACTATAAGATCTGATACTATTAATCCGTTAAGAGAAAATCGAATGCGAGACCAACGACTTAAACAGTATTCAGAGAATAGAGTGCGATTTTTACCAGCGAATCTGTGAATCACTGATCTCTTTCGTCCATTTTCCCACCATTTGTCCAACAAATAGGTGCCTTCACCTTCACCCCCATTAATCTTAGTCTTGTCCTCCACAACAAGAATCATTGGAAGACAATGTTTAAGATGCAATTCCTGAAAACTTTGATTGGAGGTTAAATCATTGAATCGGCGGCAAACACACCGGCAACGGAGAACGTCTTTCGCCGGAACCCTACTTAATATATCAATCACTATCTCATCAGGGAGATCATTTTCGCCTTTCTTCTTCACAACCGTTTTAAGCGCAGAACCCCTTCTTCGCAGATTGTTCATTTTATCTATCAATGTTGAACCATCCGAGGCGGATACAAGATATAAAAACAGGGTTTTGCCGAAACCACCCCCCCCCCCCCCCACCCCCCGCCTCTCCTATCTTCTTCTTTTTTTTTTTAATTTTTTACTACACTCGTCATCTTGATGTCTCGCACGTCATGTAAACTTTTATAACGATTCCAATTTCACACGTCTTTAGTATGACGCCCACTCGACACAAAGATTTTTATGTGTATGACGCTCCTAGATCCACCCGAAACTGGGTTTGAATTTCCATCAAAGCAATGGTAACATCGAAAACTTTTGGATAAATACCAACTCGTTTCGTTATGTCTAAACCATGCGATTTTTTTCTTGATTGCATCCCAAATCCAGGCGACTTTACCATTCTGAGAAATACATGGATCTAAATTGATATGTCAGACCCGTAAAGGAGCCCGCGGATTCAAGTTAGACCTCCAAGTAGGCCCAACAGCGAATAGGGTCTTTGGCCCTATCAGTTCTCGCATCCACATAGGATGAGTTGGACCAAGTTCAGTTCAGCCCGCCTCACACCATTACTATTCTTATCATTGATAAGGCAAAGAGCCACAACTCAAAAGCCTTCATACTCCATCCTCTAGGCAAGACGAAGCACTGGGGGCCATGTCGACTGCCCCTCATCTCGAAGCCCGCTTATCTATGCAGTGAAGTAAAGATTACAAGTGAAGATTCCGCAGTAGTCGAGACGATCGTCCGCCCGCATCTCACGAGCTCGATCCGTATTATTGTATTATTTTCGTATTTACATACTGCATGTACCTTTTGTAATCGTCACGTAAACTCCGACTATATAAGCCTTATAAATAGCGGCATCTTTACCCTAACAAGGAGAGACATAATAGAAAAAGCCAGACCAAACTCTGCCAATTTGTCGACAGCTATTGTGTTCTTGATTTTCTTCATATCTTCATGCATTTCTTGAGCATAACACAACAAAAACACCACAATCAATCCAGATATCCACACCAATAATCCGCTATCGTTGTTTGTGATATTTCCGACAAAATCAGTTGGCTCCATTACCGGGAAACCTACGCATTTTAGCATTTTTCTTCGGTTGAATCCGAGTTTTGTAGCCGCTATTCTTAGCTCCGGCTACAAAATGTCGTGCTTTTCTGCTCCGTCCTTTTGGTCTTTCCGGTTGAATATTCATCAGAATCTTCATCTAATTCATCCGGAATCCCCAGATTTGTGAGATACTCATCCAAAACCTCAAAATCCTGTACGATACTCTCACATCTCCCTCAAAACCCTAGAAACTCTTTGAAGCCACCACTGCCCTTCAAAGCTTCTTCCGGTTCAACGTTTCTTCTTCCAAGGCACCTTAGACATCAACGGAAACTCATCTCCGGCGTAAGCATGTCGAAAACAAGGTCAGCTGGTGGTGCATTGCACGATGGGTTACCTCTGACCACCAAAAGGACAAACAAGAATATTGTACAAGTTACAGACTGCGCGACAGTGGGTCAGAGTGTCGTACAACTTGATCCCGAGGTACGTCTGACACCTAGTCCTCAAGGCAAGGACGTGCCTCAGTACGATGCTCATACTTATCTCGACAGTAGAGCGAGATCAAAGGAAGTTCTTGGTCAGCTTGCTTCAACCGCCGAACAGCAGAAAGGAAAGAATGTAGGTGAAACATCTCGACCATCCCGTTCTCATCAACCATCTCCCCGCGATGAGATAGAGGCATATGACAAACTCTACGCGAAAGCATTGTTTGCTCATGCTGCCTATGCTGAAAGAATCCATTAGACCAACCAAGAGCTCATTCGGATGAATCAACCAACTCTCCTCATCATCAAGTTTGTTCCTCCACCGAGATCCCTTACAAGTGCTAGACAAGTACACTGACGTCCCAAATCATTCAAGGGGACCTTGTTACAGTATAAGGGCTGAAGAGAATGCTGACTGCAGTCTGTTGAGGAAGTCAGCAGACCACATGAAGACTCAGCAGAGACTCAACAGCCTATTGAGTTGTTTAGTGCAAGAAACGGTTATTAAGTTGTAGTTTGTTGTAACCGTTTGTAACTTACTTTTAATTGATTCATGAGGTGTATGAAGCTATAAATACTCCATGATCAGCATCATAGTAACTTAACTTGTTGATTTTAGTTCAATAATAATCCTTCTGTAATTCTACAAACTTCAACATGGTATCAAAGCAAAAATTTGAGAATTTCTAGGTGCTTTTCTACATTTTCTTTGTTTATTGAAGAATCTTGAGAGTGTTCTTCATTCTTTCCTGATTTTTCATAGTTTCTTGAGAGAAAATTGTGATCATTCTTCGTTTGTTGATCATTTCTTGATTGTTTTCATTCTGTTATTGTTTTTTTGAGAAATTTTGGAGTTCTTGATAGCCATGGCAACTAAGAAACATGAGTTAAGTCCCTCCAGTCCATTCTTTGTTCATCCTAATGAGAATTCGTCTATGGTTCTTGTTCAGCCATTGATGAATGGCAACAACTATAATCCATGAAAGATGTCCATGGAAATGGTGTTGATCACCAACAATAAAATTGGCTTCGTAGACGGCACAATCAAAACGCCACAAGCAGATTCAATAGATTTTCATGCATGGAGAAAGTGTGATACGATGGTGAGATCATGGATCTCGAATTCTCTAGAGAACACCATTGTCCAAAGTTTGATGTACTTCAAGAGTGCACATGCAGTTTGGAAGAATCTTGCTGCTAGATTTTCTAATGTGGATGCCTTGAGGCTTTCAGATCTTCTTGAAGAGATGCATCTCTAAAGCAAGGTGCAGATTCAGTCAATTAATATTTCACCAAGTTAACGGTTTTGTGGGAAGAAATCAATACCATCAGGCCTATGCTAGTTTGTTCATGTGATCCTCAGTGTCACTGAAATGCAATTAGTGCTCTAATGGATCATATCGAGGCTGAACATGTCGTGAAATTCCTTAAAGGTTAGAGGGATGAGTTTGAGCCAATGGTTTCACAGGCAATGCTGATGGTGCATTTTCCAGAAATCCAGGATGCCTTTGCATTGACCACTAAGTTCTAAAGACGGAAGCTATATGTGGCTAATAAGGCCAAGAATCTAGATTCTATGGTTCTCTTATCTCAGAAGAATGGACAGGGGCAAAATCAATCAGTCAGCAAACCATGTTCTGTGACTGCTGCAAATGCCAGACCTAAAAATCCCAATGCAGTTTTTGTGGATTCAATGGTCATACTGAAAAGACTTGTTATAAGAAACATGGTTATCCTCATGCTTTCAAGTAAAAAAGAGCTAATATGGTAGAATGTGAACAATCAGCAGAAGAAGATCAAGCCCAAAATAAATCTGCTGAATCAGGGTTCCCAATCTTACTGCACAGCAACTTGATAAGTTGATGGCTCTGCTTAGTTCTGATCCTCCTAGACATTCAGGATTTGTTGTTGGCCAACCTGCTGACATTATTACACACTACTCACCTGCTACAGGGACATGCGATCTAAATTTAGTAAGATCTATATAATGGATCTTGGACTCTGATGCCACAAATCACATTGTAGGCTCATTAGATCTGTTAAGCAATCTCAAACCTTCATTTGGTATAAAAATGAGATTACATAATAGAACTAATGTTGGGATTCATAATCCACATATACACTAATAAGCACAAGTATTAATCTTTATCATTTGGTAAATTAATGCACATCCCTGTAATGTAAGATTTGTAACCAAGTTGTGACAATTCGCAGGTGTTCGAGCGAAATTGGCTCATAGAAAAAAGTAGTTTGAAGAATGGAAGCATCTCTATATGCAGGTCCAATGAAGGATGATGCCGTACGTTTAGGTTTGATATACACTTACTACTTATCTTATATTTCTATAGTTAAGGAAACTGTATTCATGACTCAGACCCATGCTTTGCTGTCTGCCTCTCTCACGATTAAATCAGCTGCTTATGTAATGCTAAATTACTCCAAGAGTCCTAATACACATTGATGAAGATATTTGTAATCCTATAGAAGGGGAAGTCCCCATTAACTCTGAAAGAGAGATAAAAGAAACAGCTAGCTTTCACCTATCGCAGTAACAAGTAGCAACTTTCACAGAATCTAATGGCACGTACATGGGCGCTAAACGGGTTCAAATAGGTTATACATTTATTCTAGTGAAGGTCGATGCCATTTTCCGAGTACATTATTTTTCATCCGAACGATTACCGCTGAATCAAATATAATCTCACAAAACTAAGAGACTTTTGAAGAAATAAAACAAGATGTTTGCTGTTTATATTGCCAGAGAAGAAACAATTATAGGAAGGCAATAGCTGGGCCGCATGACTGATGAAGAAAACTTTGTAGCAACATATATATCTATGTATCATGAAAGGCCAAAGAAGATAATTAAAAAGAAAAACCGGATATCATTAAAGACCACAAATCCAATTTAATTATAAAATTAAATTGTGTAGTACCAGATTGCATCGCGGTAAGAAATTCATTCCACATACTTGCAAAGTCATAATTGTAATTGTAAGGAAGATGATACGACCACTAACATTGTATCAGTACACATTTGTAAACCACTGAACAGAACAGGATGCGGGCGGATTGATAAATATAGGTCTCACTCGTTGATTCATGAGTGATAGGGATCACAATTGAATGAAAGAACCATTACAGCATAGAAAATTCATTCTTCTATCTGCAAAGGACGACCACGTTGTACTCCACACTGTCTCTGGAATTCGAAAATCAGTGCCATCGATCCGTATATATTTTGAGCTCAATTAAGCTGGCCTCGGTCGGTTATCTAATCTCAAGTTCTCGTCACTATCTGCACGCACTTGAGCCTTCCCCCCTCCATGACTACATCTGCATCTTCAGTGTGTCATAGGTGGCTCACATCCATATATAGATCGGTCTTGCAGTTTTTTAAAGAAGCAAAACTCACCAAATGAGAGAAAATTTGTACTGTATCTGTATGTTTCTTTGTCCCCAAAATCCTTGTGGTTCCTCTTTTGAGATTGTAGGCCACGAGTGTCGAGCCTGATTTGATAGCTAAAAACCCATTTGCAACACAGATTGCTTGTGGAAATCCATTCTCGAATAGGAAATTGCTTGGATACATATCAAGGTCAAGTCTATAGTTACAACAGTCCCACAATTGTCCTACCCGATCTTTCAATGTCCATATGTTAACGTCATCTACTAAATTCTCATGTCTATTTATTTGAACCACACATAAACAACCCTCGATGTTAAGTAGATTTGTGTTGCAAAAGGAATACCAACCATCTTTGAAAGCTGCAGGGACCGGACAAGGCATCATTTTTAACTCTTCACTGATAATATCAAATTCCATGATATCGATTTGTCTTGGGACAGTTTTATGCATGGGAGGATCTTGTCCAACCTCAACAACCCAATAGAGAAACTTGTTAATGAATACCGGAGCTATGGACCAAATCCTAGTGTAAGTCCTAGTAGTCTTACCCGTAAGATTCCTAATCTTTTTCCAACAAGGGTTCGACCCCAAGTTTAGGACTTGATATTCCACGTTTTCAACGTCTTTCCACCACTTGTCGGATACTGTCCAAAGGGTGCAGTACTCCTTCAATAAAGGATGGAAATACACTCCATGGACATCACTATAAGGGGCTCTTACGGTTATTATAACATGTTCACCGTTGGTAGGATTCAAAACAATAATTTTTTTTGACGAATTGACGATTAGACCTGATACTTCTGATACAATCAATCCGTTAAGAGAAAACCGAATGCAAGAGCAACGACTTAAACAGTAATTAGGGAATAGAGTGCGATTTTTACCAGCAAATCTGTGAGTCACTGATCTCTTTCGTCCAATTTCCCACCATTTGTCCGACAAAAAAGTGACTTCATGCCCATTAGTCTTGTCGTCCACAACAAGAATCATTGGAAGACAATGTTTAAGATGCAAATCCTGAAAACTTTGACTGGAGGTTAAATCCTTGAATCGGCGGCAAATACACCGGCAACGGAGAACGTCTTTCGCCGGAAGCCTACTTAAAACATCAATTACTATCTCATCAGGGAGATGATTTTCGAATTTCTTCACAACCCTTCTACTCGCAGAACCCTTTCTGCGCAGATTGTACATTTTACCAATGTTGAACCAACCGAGTCGGATACAAGATATAAGGGGGAAGTAGACTCCATCGTAAGAGCAGCCCTAATAGTGATCGAGAGATAACGTTATTGATTAGTGATGTTTGGATGATATGGAGAAAGATGATTGGAGGATAAATATAGAAGAGTTATAGGGATAATTTGTGTGTGATGTGATATTTTAATGGTGTAATGTGTGTGTGTTTGCAGAGAGTATTGTCTATAGAAAATGAGATAGAGAATCTCAAATATTAATTGTCTAAAATGTTGTCATTATTTTTCGCATTGGCTGAAATAAGCATTCTTATCTGACATAATAGTGGTGAATATTGTCTAAAACTAAGCCACTATGGCTGCTCTAAGAGAGGCGCCACAGAAGATCATCCTGATCATACAAGCCATTCTCAGAAGCTTTATTATGTGTGGTCAGGATGACACATATATATGAACTCCTACTTAGGAGAAATTCTTACCTTAGAATTTCCCAGATATAAGAGCATCCGCAACCGTTGGCGGCAATAACTACACCAAATCATCAATTTGGTGTAAGTTTTCACCAAATTTTTTCCATCAACTCCAACGGTTCAACATCAAAAAAAAAAAATCTTGGATTATTCTATCTTAAACACCAATTATATATTAAAAACATAGTTGTATTATTATTTAGTTATGCATTTTATTTTTATGACAAATTGTTTTTCGTAAAACCGGTAATTTTTATTAAAATGAAATAATTATTTTAAATTAAATAAAAATAATGTTTAATTTATTTAAAACAAATCTTAAATATTAAACATAACATGACATTGATGAAATACAACAACAATACACATATAATTAATAATACAAACCGAAAGCAAACTCTTAAAAATAAAACCACAATACAAATATCGATACAACATTATAATACTCCATCATTTAATTCTCCGAATTGCTAAATTCATCCCACAAATGTTCAATCAAGGCGTCACGAAGTGCAAGATGCGCTTTTTTATCCTTAATTTGCCTATGACGCTCGAGAAATCTTTGAAATCAAGTATTCTCATCCACCAATTCTACGTCGAAGGCGGTGCTTCCATTGCATCTTGAATTGGTGCATTCACATCACGTTCGTCCTCAATTTTCATGTTGTGCATTATTATGCATGCACTCATTATATCATGTAAATCACTTTTGTTACAAAAGCGAGCTGGTTGTGCCACAATTGCAATTGTGATTGGAGAACACCAAATGCACGCTCTACATCTTTTCGACATGATTCTTGTTTCATTGCAAAATAGTTTTTCTTAGGACCACTTGGATCCTTGATAGTTGCACTAGAGTTGCCCATTTTTGATATATACCATCAGCTAAATAATAACCCATATTATATCTTTTCCGTGAATGGTAAAGTTTTCCGGGGGAGCAATACCTTCGGCAAGATTTGAAAATAAGTTTGACGCTTCCAAAACATTAATATCATTATTAGACCCGGGCATACCAAAATATGCATGCCAAATCCAAAGATCATAATCTGCCACGACCTCAAGAATGATCGTAGGGTCACCGCTTCTTCCGGCATATTGACCTGCCCAGGAAGTTGGACAATTCTTCCACAGCCAGTGCATGCAAGCTAATCTGCCTAACATCCCCGGGAAGCCACGTTGCTTGCCGATGTGCAATAGCCTAGCAATGTCATTAGGTGTAGGTGATCTTAAATACTCCTCTCCAAATACCTCAATAACAGCACGACTTAATCGCTTAACACATTGTATTGCAGTAGACTCCCCAATTCTGATATACTCATCGGTAGCATCTGCAGATACACCGTATGCAAGCATCCGTGCAAGCATCCGCAACGCGGCTGTCATTTTTTGAAACGTAGACAATCCAACTTTACCCATAGCATCTTTTCTTTGAATAAAATATGCGTTATGGTTTTTCACACCATCAGCAATTCGAAGGAACAAGTTGCGAGACATCCGAAAACGTCGTTGAAACATGGTTTCATTGAAAGTTGGATTTTCAGCAAAGTAGTCATTGAACAACCTACGATCAGCGGTTTCTCGATCACGAACAATTACTCTATGACCTGTAACTGAGCCTCTACGAACACTAGGGGCACCTTGTCGGTTGAGTAGTTGAGCAATGAAATTATTACATTCTGCAACATGCTGCATAATTTCTGCATCATCATCGGAAGAAGGAGGAGACTGAATATTGAATGATGGATTAGAAGGACCAGCCATAATGAGAAATTTTTTGCTTTTAGAATGACTAAAGTAAAAAAGTTTTAGAAGTAGATGTTAATGAATACTCATTGCATCCGGTTTTATAACCGTTGTAGATAACAATAAAATCAGAATGCTTACATCTCAACCGTCGGATTAGATTACGTTAAATCTATACCATTGATTCTATATCTGCTTATAATTACTATTTATGGATAGGATCCAATAAAAATGTATCTTGGATGTGTTGGATTACGTGCACATTATTGTAGATGTTGCAGGTGGAGTTGAAAAAATGATATAAAAAAAATAAATCTATATTTTATATATATAAAAAATCTCCAAAAAAAAACAAAACGGTGTTGGATTACGTGCAACAAAAAAAATGAATGGATAACAAGAAAGGAAATACATCTTCACCGTTTGTTGGATTACGTTCAATCTCCAACACGCATTATCTATCCGGATCAAATAATTGTCAGAGGACAAGATAAAAATATCAACCGTAAATACATAATGAATGTCCATTTAGATTTCGTTAAATTTCCACCATTCAATCTATATATGAATACCAAATAATTATAAATTTACCAGATAAAATTCAATCCTTGCAGATAAATATCGGGATTACGTTAAATGTATACCATTCATTCGATATGTGTTTATTAAATGATTTTGAATGGACAAGAACAAAAATCTATCTTGGATAAATCTACACTGTCTATTTGGATTACATTCGATCTACACCATTCGGTTGTTATCTTCTCATCAACAAATTAATTCACAATATTCCTATAAATACCAACATGTTCATTGGTTAAGACTCACACCTATCTTTCTATTATCTCTTTCTTCCTTTATTTTCTTCAAGATTTTATATATTTTTCAGAGTTCATATTAATGTCTTCCTTGTTTAGGTCTACTTCTTACACTTGTGCGGAAGACGAACATCTCTGCCATATCTATATGGATGTATCCCAGAATCCAATCACAAGTAATAACCAGACCAAAAAACAGTTATGGGCTCGAGTTGCGCAAGAATACAACTCAAAGGCCTCCCATCATTTCCACGGAAAAAGAAACCCAAGATATGCAGGCGATCCTTACAGCAATGAGAAAATTGAGGGGTTGCATTCGAAAAGTTGAAAAACGGAACGAAAGTGGCATTTCCGAAAAAGACATCGTGAGTAATCGTTAATTGTGTGGTGCAGATGATTCGAGCAAAACAGTTACTGATGCAAGATAAGAAGTTCAAGAAAGGATTCAAGTTTGATCATGTATGGCCAATAGTGAAGGATCTGGAAATTTTCGCTGCACATGATGGTGATATCTCATCTCACTCACAGACACCGAATTCCTCTTCCTCCGGGCTGCCAGCTTTTGCTATCAATTTAAGTGACGGCAATACTAGTGCTACTGCTTCAAAAAGACCACGTGCAGGTGTTAAGAAAGCCAAATTCAACAATGCACAGAATAACGAAACAAAAATGTATGTAGAAGCTCTGACAAATAAAACAACAGAGTTGACAGAAGTGTGAAGAATGGAAGCTAGCTAGCATCCTCTATATATTAAGGACAGATAGAAGAAACAACTTTCACCTATCGCAGTAACAAGTAAAGAATGCCATTTTCCAAGTAGTGCATTGTTTTTCATCCGATCTCTTACCGCTGAATCAAATATCATCTCACAAAACTAAGAGACTTTTGAAAAAATAAAACAAGATGTTTGCTGTTTATAGCCTGAGAACGAAACAATTATAGGAAGGCAATAGCTAGGCCGCATGACTGATGAAAACTTTGTAGCAATATATATATATATATATATATATATATATATATATATATATATATATATATATATATATATATATCATGAAAGGCCAAAGAAGATAATAAAAAGAAAAGCCGGATATAATTAAAGACCACAAATCCAATTTATAAAATGAAATTGTATAGTACCAGATCCCATCGCTGTAAGAAGACTTGCTTGATCAAATGTCTCGAATAGAAAGTCTCTACTTTACTGACTCCAACATCATTTACGTAGAATCTCTACACATAATCACCTGTACTGTAATCTTTACTGCACTACTATATATAAAGAATCAGAAACCAAAATAACTATGACATATTTACAAAACAAAATACACATATAAATAATTTATTATCTGTTATTATAGTGATAAATATTAATTGTATGGATATTCAAAATATGTATAGAAGATCTTATTAATGAAATATTTGTAGAAAGATTTTTATGATTTTCGAATATATATATATATATATATATATATATATATATATATATATATATATATATATATATATAAAATGTTAGAAATAATAAAAACTTGAATCTGTAAAAAAATTCAAATCATGTAGATATAGAAAGATGATGTCTAATTTTATCCAGAATCATTGTTGAATAGAGATCATGCATACGATTCTCGACGCAAAGACATTTTAGTTGGATCTGGAAATTGTGATATACTGATTTTCACTTTTACTGATTCTAATACAAATGCTCTAAGAAATTCATTCCACATACTTGCAATGTCATAATTGTAATTGTAAGGAATTTGATACGACCACTAACAACATTGTATCACTACACATTTGTAAACCATTGAATTGAACAGGATGCGGACGGATTGATAAATATAAGTCTCGCTCATTTATTCATGAGTGACAGGGATCACATCACAATTCACAATTCAATAAAAGAACCATTACAAGATAGAAAATTCATTCTTCTATCTGCAAAAATTCTCATCTAGACCACCGCATGGTACTCCACTTTCTCTGGAATTCGAAATCAGTGCCATCCGTATTTTGAGCTCAATTAATTAATTAAGCTGGCCTCGATCGGTTATCTGATCTCATTTATCGTCACTAACGGCCCGCACATGATCGCTCTTCCTACATCTGCATCTTCATCTTCAATGTGTCGTCGTAGGTGACTCACATCCATATATAGATCGGTCTTGCAGTTTTTTAAAGAAGCAAAACTCACCAAATGAGAGAAAAATACTTGTGTATCATATTTCTTTTTCCCCAAAATCCTCATGGTTCCTCCTTTGAGATTATAGACTACGAGTGTCGAGCCTGATTTGATAGCTAATAACCCATTTGCAGCACAGATTGCTTGTGCAAATCTGTTCTCGAATTGGAAATTGCTTGGATACATATCAAGGTTAAGTCTATAGTTACAACAGTCCCACAACTGTTCTACCCGATCTTTCAATGTCCATATGTTAATGTCGTCTACTAAATTCTCAAGTCTATTAATTTGAACCACAGATAAGCTACTCTCGATGTTTAGTAGATTTGTGTTGCAATATAAACGGTGTCCTTGTTGTTCTTGTTCTTTAAAAGAGGCAAGGACTGGACAAGGCATCATTTTTAACTCTTCACTGACAATATCAAATTCCATGATATCGAGTTGTAGTGTCACAGTCTTGTAATGGTCATAGTATTCATAATTTTGCTCAACCTTAACAACCCAATAGAGAAACTTGTCAATGAATACAGGAGCTATGCACCAAGTCCTACAGTAAGTCTTAGTAGTCTTACCCGTAAGATTCTTAATCTTTTTCCAACAAGGGTTCGACCCCAAGTTTAGGACTTGGTATTCCATGTCTTCGACCTTGTTCCACGACTCGTAGGACACCATCCAAAGGGTGCAGTACTCTTTCAATAAAGGATGGAAATACACTCCATGCACATCACTATAAGTGGTTTCTACGGTTATTATAACATGTTCACCGTTTGTAGGATTCAAAACTAGAAATTTTTTTGACCGATCGAGGAGAAGGTCTGATACAATTAATCCGTTAAGAGAAAATCTAATAACAGACGAACGACTTAAACAGTATTTAGAGAATAGAGTGAGATTTTTACCAGTAAATCTGTGAATCACTGATCTCTTGCGTCCAATTTCCCACCATTTGTCCGACAAATAAGTGACTCCACGCCCATTAGTCTTGTCGCCCACAACAAGAATCATTGGAAGACAATGTTTAAGATGCAAATCCTGAAAACTTTGATTGGAGGTTAAATTCTTGAATCGGCGGCAAACACACCGGCAACGGAGAACGTCTTCCGCCGGAACCCTACTTAAAACATCAATTACTATCTCATCAGGGAGATGTTTTTCGCCTTTCTTCACAACCCTTTTACGCGCAGAACCCTTTCTTCGCAGATGGTTCATTTTGTCTATCAATGTTGAACCAACCGAGGCGGACTATTAAATAAATAGGGTTCTGCCGAAATTTGACCTCCCTCCTTTTAACCCTAACAAAACAAACCCTCTTTTTTTTTTTTTTTTTTTTTTTTTTTTTTTTTTTTTACTCTCGCCCTTCTGGATGTCTCGCAAACACTAAAACGAGATCCATTTAAAACAGCGAGTTTGAATTTCCATCAACGTAGTGGTAACATTGAAATCTTTTTGGTTGAATACCAACTCGTTTCGTTTCGTCCAACCATTTACTTTCGTGGTTGTATCCCAAATCCAGGCCACTTTACCATTCTGAGAAATATTTGGATGCAAATTATACATGTCGATCTTATCGGCTTCTATATATTAATTTGTCCATTGATCTCACACCAATCAAAAACTAGTAGCAAATTATATACCGTGCCGTGCAAGACACGGCTATACCTTCTAAAATTTAAAGGGGAAATTTCTATAAAGGATATGGACGAGAGGACATCGATCATCATCTGACGCGCGTACCGAACCACTTCGCAATGAATTACTACGATCTCGAGGATTGTATTCAATAGCCCAAGCTTTCGGGATCTTTACCTTGTTCGCATTTAGTCGCTTTGAAGACTGGCATGTAGATAGACCGCGTCACACATGTCTAATAGCTGACCTAGCTAGTCACGTAGTAGCTTCGTAGCTGGAAGAAGGCACGGATGGAGAATTGTGAAGGAGAAACTCGACATGGTCGTGTAATCCACGTTTAATATTCATTAAAAAAATGTGTAAATGTTTCAAAATTGGGTGTATAAGGAAGTTTAACTTCTTTTTATTTTTATAAATGACACGACATAGACTGTCTTACACCATTTTCACAAATTTTAAAATTAAAATATTTATAAATGGGAAAAAAAATCAAAATGCAACTATTTATTATAAAACTAATATAAGAAAGAACAGAAACAAAGTAATAAAGAGAAATGAGAAATGCTTGTGTATTATTTCACCAGATACGTAAAGATTTATAGTTAAGACATAATTAATGAATACAATACAATAGATAATCCAGAAAATCTTGTAATCAATTTGAATAATAGATAAACATATTATTATCTTTTATAACACTCCCCCTTGGATATCTATTATTCAATAAACAATAGATATGATATGCTCATTAAAACCTTACTAAGAAAAACCAGGTGGAAAAAATCTTAGTGGCTTAAAAAGAGACATATTTATCTATGTTGATTTACTCCCATGAACCAAGCATCAATTAAGGTCTTTCAAAGTCGCATTCCAATGCTTCTTCACCGATCTTTCGAATGTTGCAATTGACAATGTCTTAGTAAATAAATCGCCAGGTTGTCGGTTGATCGGATTCATTGCACATCAATTTCCCCATTCTTTTGCAAGTCTATTATGTGGTTGAATTAATTTCTCAACTGAGTTGATAACGATATATCATGCACTATTAACTTTGCTAGAAAAACCCAATGGGAAAAAAAACTAGACAAGGTAAATAGTTCATGTCATATGCGATTTTATGTGTTGCACTAACTGCCTCGTTAAAAACCTTTAACTAAGAAAACCCTGTGGAAAAAACTTGGTTAAAGGGAAAAAGAGTACGATCATTATGCTTAAAATAACTTTGAAGTTGTCGCTCCCCCTGACGACAACATCTACTTTATGTACGCATTAAATTATTATAAACACATTCTGTTCCAAAACAGATGTAGAAATGATTTTAGTGAACAATTTTTCTAGATTGTTACTAAAGCGCACTTTGTATATCCGTACCTTCTGGACTTCATGTAGATAATTGAATATATGGGCTAAATACTGTCATGCCCACTACTCATTCGGGCAACACATGGAACTCAGTCAGCACTATAATTATAAAAACAATGGAGAAAGTAATACAATCGCAATTGCATGCGTATATTCCACTCTCTCCCGTAGTTGTGCTATAAATTCATGACACAAAGTTTGAGTTACTTATATATTCTTTCCTCAATAGGACTATACTATAGTCATATTACATTCAACATGAATGTTAATGATATTTTTAACTTAATAGTATGCATGCTGCGATTGTCATATTAACTTGTTTCTGAAATCCACCAAGGATTTTCATATCTATATTAATGTCCAACGACCTATAAATATGTGGTCATGACATATGAAAACTCAACGTTATTGCCAGATATACTAGTTAGCGGAACATAACATTATCTATAATGGGAGAATATATTTGACCATTAACAAACAAATATTTCTAATTCAAACTCAATCTCAATTGCTTATTTCATTTTTTTACCTAGTCTGAGTGTTTCTGACACTATGCTAATGACTTAGGTACTGGATACAGATATAATAATAGCAATTAGAGAGGCAAATATGTCGTCGACGACTATGATATTTTTTATAAATTTCTCCCATAAAATTCATTGCTAATTCAATATTAGAATAAACCATTTCCTTATCAATGTATGGATTGGTTGTTTCGCAACCCCAATATTTAATCATTTGATGCACGTGCAATTTTTCTTTTAGGGTTTTTAAATACTACAAGACGAATCTCTTTAAGAGATTTCATGAAATGATCGAATATCAATAATAAATTGATCATTCTTCCACGGATTTTTATCTTTAACACCGATCGGTCTTCTACGCTTCGGCGTAGAAATATCTTTAATCATCTCTTTGTTGGTGCATTTATAAATAATCACTCATTTAATTTCAATATGGGTATCGGCATATTACTTGTTAAATACTACAAGTAAGATTATTTTCGCAGATTCGCTTAAATCGATGCGTGGAAGATCGCTTATCTTGTTAAAATTTCTCGGCATTTTTTTTATTCTAACATGAGATTTTATTTACCTCCCCCTAATGCCGAGAATCGATCTTCATCGAACATGTTGCACCGAGCTATACATTGATGCTCTTTTATTCGCTTAAAATGATTTATACATTTAAAACATAGTGATTTTATTAAAGATCTCATTCTTTGAGATTTTTGAAAACATTATCTCTCATGCGCTTCATGCGTTTATATATCGCTATGTGATTTCGGATTCTTCAAGAATCGTTCAAATTATTTTTCATGTTTTTCAATCGAAGGGATTTAAATAATCACTTCTGGAGATTGATATTTCAATACCGATTCATCCATTGTCTCATTTTGATACGACCACAAGAACTGATATCTCCAATAACTGATATCTCCAAAATAATATTATTTTGTCACGTTCGCTTCGTGGAACGGATTGATGCATCTTAGGTTTTAGTGTGGTCGCATCCACATCATTGAATGGACTTGTACTTGTATAACATGATGCATCTTATATAATCTGACACATATATCATTGCATAAATTAATTATGCATATAGTATTGGTCACACTCTTTGTAGGAATATACAAGTCTTGTCATTTATAACAAGTTTCTCTGTCTCAATATGATATCCATTTTCACAAATATATCCAATACTCGATAAAATTTCTTCGAGACATGGGAGATCAGAGTACTTTAATTCAAACGATTTTGTATCAATGGCTCTTTCGAGGCATTGTATTCATATAGCACTTGCACGTTTTACATTCAACGTTTCTACCATATTTTCTTCTAAGATATCCTCTTTACTTCGCAATATAACGTGCGTTGTCGCACTTTGCCATTACCATCTTCATCAACGGATATCATTTTTATGGCTTCCGTTTTTCATTTTCGATCAATAATTTGTTCCACAAAATCATAATTATCACAAGACATAGTATAAATGAATCACAACCTAGAGATGATTGAAGAAATAATGATATTGATATCAAAATAAATGAACAATGTACAGTCATACATGCACATTCATATAACCGGATGTTAATCAAAACAATATAAGTTATTCAGTTTTAAGAAAAGTGAAGCAAATTAAACATATTGTAAACCTTCACATGGCTATTAGCAAAATATATAGATTAACAAATTCTGCTAACCAGTCAAGAGTATTCGAGCTAAATATATCAACATTTACTAAAATAGTAAGAAGAAAGGAAAGAAAAACAATGAGTTTAACAAATATCAAATTTTATTTATTTATTTAATTATAAATAGACTGATATAATACTAAAATTAGGAAGACAATAATACCAATCTCAATTGAAGTAAAATGATAAGCCCCAATAATCACTCAAAAGGTAACTTTTGCCCTTGTTTGCTGGAAAGATGAGTTTTCTATTTTTATCCTATGTAAAATTACACCACGAGGTGACCAACATCACTTCCCTAACTCCTCAATCCTCATGTAATCCGAAAGTATCATAACAAACATATATTAGTGAGTTCAATACAAAAGGCCAAGATTTATGTCGGCAGCTAAAATGCTTTGCATTATAAAAACAAAACACCAGAGTAGTATTAACCAATTCAATCATTATATAAGATTAATACCACCTTATTTATTGAAAGTTCAAAACGACATCATAGATCATAGATAAACTTAATCATAGAGGTATTACCATCACCGGAACAATTTTATTTAGATTAAATATATAATATATACAACATTATTTAGATGAAATCATATATAAAAGAAAATGTCAAAAACACCTAATCAACCATCAAACAAAACGACACACTCTACTGATAACATAGTCTACTGAAGAAAATGTCAAAAACACCTAATCAACCATCAAACAAAACGACACCTAATCAACCATCAAACAAAACGACACACTCTACTGATAACATAGTCTGATAACATAGTCTACTGAAGCCATCAAACGAACGGTGTCATTAAAAGCCATCAACGGCTGGATAGGCCACATTCTCATTTTTAGGTTGTTACTGTGCCGATTTCGTAAACAATTATTATGCATCTAATTTGAGTTTTGATTAACCAAAAGAAACCAATGCATTTTCTGATTTTTTTTTTCTCCAAGTCATATTCTTATGATGATAAAATTGTCATTAAAAGTTTGTCTTTATCTGGTCCAAGACTTTATCTGGTCCTTATCCGTGTAAATATTCTGAATTTATCACCGCGGATTTTCTTTTTATTTTATCAGGATCAATCCGTTTCTTGCCATGATTGTCATTGCGATGATGGGTCACAGGCCTCTACCACATAATTTCAATTGTGGCTTAATTTTTCTTGCGGTCATCGGTTCATTTCAATTGTGGCTTAATTCTGTCATTGGTTGAACCAATCGTGTTTCGAACATTTTTTCAAATGGTTCCACAATTAATAGAGATCCACCATTTTTTTTTCAAATGGTTCCACAATTAATAGAGATCCACCATTTTTTTTTTTCAAATGGTTCCACAATTCATACGGATCTTTCACCGTTATTTTTCCACAATTTATACAGATCCATTATTTATATAGATCATTCACCGTTATTGTTCCATGGATCTATAATTCATACGGATCAGATTTATACAGATCCATAATTTATATAGATCATTGACCGTTATATATTGTTCCATGGATCTATAATTCATACAGATCAGATTTATACAGATCCATAATTTATACGGATCATTCACCATTGTAAATACTCAAACCTTCATGGTTATACATCAAATCGATGGATATAAATTATATGGTTATCATGATCTTGATACAATGCATTATATTATTGATGTCATGAAGTCTACTTGTATCAAAATTGCATCCTTATCATGATATATGTATGTATTATAAAATTACTATTAATAAAGACATTAGTCTTCATACAATACATTTCCGCTGCACCAATAAAACGAACATCTTTTCTTTCCGTCATGGTGATAAAAAAAAAAAAAAAAAAAGATCTGAAATTCTTGTTCAAACAAAGGTAGTTAATTAAATTATTTTATTATTCATACCCAAACAAATGATAAACACGGTAATTATGAAATCAAGATCAAAGTAAGAATTAATGATCAAACAAGAGAACAACTACTTTCCTGTTACACAAAAGCTTGTGGTGGCTTCACGCTTTAAAACTATATCAGGACAGCCACTTTGTTGTTGAGCATCCGGTTTGTGTGGTGACCGGCCATCTTGTTGCTTGAATTATTTATTTGATCTAGTAGCCACTTCTGATCGATCGTAATGATTTTTTTTGTTGATTTTTTTTTTTTTTTTTTGATAAAGAGACTCGTGCTGATAACGTATTATAAAACTAATATAAGAAAGATAAGAAACAAAGTAATAAAAAGAAAGGAGAAATACTTGTGTATTATTCACTGGTATCATGGGGTATTTATAGTTGAGATTACAGTGTGAATACAATACAATAGATAATCCAGAAAATCTTGTAATCAATTTGAATAATAGATAAACATATTATTATCTTTTATAACACTATTATAATAATAATTAAAAAAAATCAGAAAATAAATGCAATAAAATCAAATGTTTTGAATCATGGTCTCTCCATTGGGTAGTCAGGTAAGACCGTAGTGTAAACCACTAGGGCAATATACTAAGTACGAGTTTAATGAGTGAGTGTGTTACCTTTCGTATTCGGAAAAAAATACCATAAATTCGAAAATGATAAGTAAAAAACAACTCCTATTCTCAGAGATGCTTAGCCGGAGCAGTGGAGTTTCGCCAGACCATGTACTCTTCTCACATGGATTCTGAGGGGACTGTCCACCCGGTCATATGGACTGCGCCTCCCGTGGGCAGCTGGAAATGCGTTTCCGATGCTTCAATCAAGGACTCGGGTTTCGGGGTGGGTCTGATCTTCAGAGATGCTCTCGGCTGGATTACTGCAGCCTTTTTGTTTCACTAACTCTGGTATAAGCCCTGAGACTCTAGAGATGCAAACGATTTTTTTGGCAATGGAATAGGCTATTCGATTGTGGATCTTTGCAGTCACCTTTGAGACTGATGTCTGCCATGCATTCACGCATTATTGCGAGCATCGGATGATTTGTCTGTCTTTAGTTGCTTAACGCGCGATTGTCTTGAGCTTTTGCCTTCCTTTATCTCTTTTTCTTTTACATTTATCAAGCACACTAGAAATTTCCCACCGTATTTATTGGCTAGACATGGGTTAGACTTTAAAGCAAATTGGTGGCACTATTTGGAGCACAACTTCTCCTCATGATATAATTTCTACCGCTATTACGGACTTGACTTAATTAAAAGTTTATTTTCCTATAATAAACAAAACAACTCCTCACTAAATAATAAACGTTTAATGACCTTTGTAGAAATTTTCCCATTTATAAATATGAAATTTGATACTTATAAATATAAAACGGTACAACCATAGATCTATCACTATTGTCTATTGCTAGTGTAACCGGATTTACAATATTTCATTAATTAATACACACGAGAAATATTCAAACCTAAATCATTTATTATGGATTGATATCCCATTGATTTTTTTTTTGAGGGGTGATATCCCATTCATCATAATTAACATTATAATTTCTCTATCACGATTTAATTCTAAGATCGTGTTCCTCAAAAAAAAATTTCTAAGATCGTTAATGTATAAAATATTAAATTGGTTTAACAAATAAATTAATATATATATATATATATATATATATATATATATATATATATATATATATATATATATATATATAATAACAATATGTATCATTTATTATATGAATAAACATAAGCTAATGACCAGACGAGAGTCGAACCAGGTATGGGTCAACCTGACCATAAAAAAATATTATTGTAGGAATATTTTTACGCATACATATATATATATAAATCAATTCGCTTATTTTTATATATTGATATGTATTGACCCTTTTTTTTAGAAAATAAATATTTTATCAAGCATTATCCGCCAGACAAACGGCTAGGACATCACCCGGAGGCAAGGAGCCCCACAAGGTGCGGGAAGTAATAAACAAATCATGTCTAACTAAAAGATGCGTAGGAACATTCCCTACACGTCGGACAAAGGAAAACGAAACAGACGCAAAACTAGCCACAAGGGCCAAACAATTCTTAAAAAGACAACCCTGAGCTGTGAGATCTTCTCCTGGCCGTCGAACGCATGCATGCCAAACAATCACTTTCCACCTCAAGCCGTTGAAATCCTAAGTGCACCGCCTCCTCCAAAGCCAAGTAAATAGTCCTAAGCTCCAAAAACTCTACAAGATCACCTAGATCGAAGTGATACGCAAATGAGTGGAGAACGGATCCATTCGAGTCCCGAAAGATAACTCCAATACCCTTCACCACATCCGTGAGAGGCTTCATCCATCTATCCGGTAAGTGGCGAGTCGTTGCTTGAACCCAAAATGCCGTCATAGCCTCCATATACTAGAGATCGTGCACATACTGCAGAGACATAAACCTTCTGATCATCGAACACCGCAAAGCACCTCGCCTTCCAGATCCCCCACTTAAGCCACACAATCCTAGCCGCATCCTGAACACCTTGTTCTTCAAGCATCCTTAGAAAAAACTCCGCAAAGGAAGCAGAGCGAAGGTGTTGCAAAGTCCCCTGAAACGGTGATGCCCGCCACACTCTGCCTGTCATCTCACATTCGAAAATCACATGCCGCATCGTTTCAAGGGTTTCCCCACAAGCCAAACAGATGTCATCCCCCATATTCCGCCTCTGCAGCTCTTGGCCAATGGGAAGACAATCATGTAGACATCTCTACAAAAAATGTTATAAAATGTAAGATTAACTTTAGTAATATATTGAGCTATAATATATAAGATTAACTTTAGTAATTATAAAATGTTACAAATTTTCGATATGTATCCCTAAATTCCTACAGCGGCCCCTAAATCAAGTCCAACCCAATTAGGTATAAGGCACTACACTAAAAAAACTCACCTTATGGACCGTAAATGCAAAATCCGGACTTGTAATATTAAGACATTGAATACTGCTAAAGGTGACAATAGGACACGACTTGACTTTATCCAGGCTTGCTTTTTGTAAAAGCTGTAAAATATACTTGCATAATTGCATTGCTGGAGACATAAACCATAAAATATAGGCGGAACCACAATTTCGAGAAAGTAGGATAGAGAACCAAATCTTTGATAGGAAAAGTCCGAGCCAAGCATTTGATAACTTGTTGAATAAGAACGTCGAATGGACCAATGACAACGATGCCATCAACATATGTAAACGTGACCAGGAGAAATTAGAAAATCGCGCCATCAGAACTTCTCGATATTTTTTTCGCGTCAATATTTTTCGACATTTTTCATGTTTCTCCGCCAAATTTAGACGATTTCGTTCAAATACAGTCAAAACCGTTCAAATTTGAATTTCTTTTCGTCCAAATCCATTCACTGACTAAAATGGACGGAATCCGTCCAAAATTCGAAATCAACGTCCAAATTGAAACCAATTCCGTCCAAATTTGGACGGAAAGCCCAAATACACCGTCCAAATACACAGTAGCAAATTAAGAAAAACCTCTCCAATTAAAAAGCCAAAAAGTTAATAATGGCCGCTCGCTCTTCTTCTGTAAAAACACTCCTCCCTTCTCCTTCTCCTTCTCCTTCTCCGCCTCCTCCATTAATGGGAACATCCTCTAGACCTCCTCAAAGCTTATAATACTCAAATCATTCATCCCTCGAATTCTCACAAAAGCAAAAACAATTACAATTCAAGTATCCAAGAACATTCATGTCGTTTACATCATTAATAAGGACTTCTCCATCAAGAAAAAGAACAAGAACAAGCTCTTAAAGCTTTGGATCTTTAAAGCTGATGATGAAGTATAGCTGTTGTTCATCACAGTCCCAGATCATGCCGGTGGTCCCACCACCGGTGATAAAAAGATCGCCTAAAAAAAGGGATCATAATCATATCATCATCAACTACATGTGGTGATGATGATGATATTAGTACTGTGGAATTAGATTATGATGATGATGAAGCAATTAGAGAAGAAGGACTTTCTGGATATCTTCATTGGTTGGAAGGGAAGAAGATGGCCGGGAAAAGTAGCGGTAATGATCAGAAGAAGAAGGAATATTCCGTATCCGTGAAAAGTTGATTCAATGAGCTGGGTTATCAGGAAGACGAAGTGTATTTGGACGGTGTATTTAGGCTTTCCGTCCAAATTTGGACGGAAATGGTCACAATTTGGATGTTGTTTCCGAATTTTGGACGGATTCCGTCCATTTTAGTCAGTGAATAGATTTGGACGAAAATAAAACCAAATTTGGACGGTTTGATCAGATTTGATTTAAATCGCCCAAATTTGGACGGGAACATAAAAAAATGTCGAGAAAACGTTTGACCTAAAAATGCCGTAAATTACAATTACCGATTTTCTAATTTCTCTGTGACCAGCACCCCAAGAATAAATGTTATAGTGAAGTATCGGATTTGGACGCAGAAAAACCCATAAACAAGTAGAACTTCAATCAAATGAAGAACCAAGATATAGGAGTGTTAGGATTAAGCGCTTACCATTTTACTAAAACCAATTGGTTGTAGTAAAGACGCAACTCTATTTCATTATCATTTAAGAGTGTGGGCAATCTGTCCCAACACTTTCTCTCAAGTGTTGGCAATCTGTCCAACACTTGCACATTTTTTTCAAGAGTGTGGCAATCTGTCCCAACACTAGCACAATTTTTTTTAAAATAATGTTTCAACCAGGGTTCGATCTCATGACCTCTAGCTCCGATACCATTTTAGGACAAGCGCTTACCGTTATACTAAAACCAATTGGTGTTAATGAAGCTCCCAACACCCCCTCAAGTGTGGGCAATCTCTCCCAACACCCCCCTTCAACAATTCGTTTTTTCAATCTCTCCCAACACCCCTCTTCAACATTTTTTTTTCAAGAGTGTGGCAATCTCTTTCAACACTCTCTCAAGTGTGGGCAATCTGTCCCAACACATGCACATTGTTTTTAAAATAATGTTCCAACCAGGGTTCGATCTCATGGCATCTGCATCTGATACTATATTAAGATCAAACGCTTACCGTTTTACTAAAACAAATTGGTGTTAATAATGGTGCTACTTTTTATTTCCTTATCATTTAAGTGTGTGGGCAATCTGTCCCAACACCCCTTCTTAAATGATAATGAAATAAAGTAGCACATTTATTAACACCAATTGGTTTTAGTAAAACGGTAAGCGTTTGATTTTAACATGGTATCAGAGCCAGAGGTCATGAGATCGAACCCTGGTTGGAACATTATTTTTAAAAAAATTATGCAAGTGTTGGGACAAATTGCCCACACTTGAGAGGGGTGTTGGAGAGATTGTCCACACTCTTGAATGAAAATTTTGTGCAAGTGTTGGACAGATGCCCAACACTGCCCACACTCTTGAATGAAAAAATTGTGCAAGTGTTGGACAGATTCCAACACTTGAGGATGGTTGTTGGGACAGATTGTCCACACTCTTGAATCAATAAAGAAATATAGTAACACATTTATTACCACCAATTGATTTTAGTAGAATGGTAAACGCTTGATCTTAACATGGTATCAAAGTCAGAGGTCATGGGATCGAACCCTGGTTGGAACATATTTTTAAAAAAAATGTGCAAGTGTTGGGACACACTGCCCACACTTGAGGGGGTGTTGGAAGAGATTGTCACACTTTTAAAAAAAATTGTGCAAGTGTTGGAGCCAACACTGTAGCACATTTATTAACACCAATTGGTTTTAGTAAAACGGTAAGCGCTTGATGCACTGGATCTTAACAAGGAGCTTTGCACAAGCCATACAAACTTCACTTAAGGCTGCACACATGAGTCGGATATTCAGGATGAGTAAAGCCCATACTATGTTGCATAAACATGCTTTCTATTAGAGTACCATGTAAAAAAGTATTATGCACGTCTACATGGCAAATGGACCATTGACGAGACAAAGCCAAAAAAAGGAACAACCGAATTGTGAGAGGTGATGACCAAAATAGTAACGACCAACCTTAATCGGCAGAGTACTTGGTCGGAAGCACTATAGTGGAGAGCAAAGTCGTATCCCACGAGGAATCAATCGAATACCAAAGTCGTCTTCATACTTAGTTTAGGTTAATCATGTGCCTTCAAGTTTTGATTATGCTAAAACGATAGTTAAACTAGAGAGAAAGAGACATAGTCAAATCACAATCCAATTGAATACTTTCGCCCCTCTAATCGATTATTTGGGAATGGAAACTACAACCAACCATCCTAATGCCTATATCGACTCGTTCATGGGTGCAAACTCCTAAGATAGTACTAGACGTCATGCAACAACTTAGTACCCTTTGCCCGTTTCAACAATCCGCCTTTAAGGATTTAACTGACCGAAACAAGATAAACGCTCTAGAGCCGCTTGACTTACACCGACAAACCTCGTTACCCAATCCATCTAAACAACTCAGTCAATTGTAAATAACGATATGATCTTAAAACCCCTTTTCTCACATCCTTTCGCAACATACATTTATAAAAGTGGTGTGTGAGTTCATTAATTAGGTGTACAGTCTAACGCAAGCATTAAGAACAAGTTTTAAGACATGAATTCATCGATATAACAACAATTAAACACTACCCATTCCCAAACACATAAACTAGAGGGTGATTTCTTCAACCTTCACATGGTTTGACTATGTAGTAATTAGCTACTCATCACAAAGCATTAAATAACAATCAAAGAAAAGATTAAAGCCATAAAAGAGAAAGAGAACTAGAATTAAATACCAAAATCGTAGTAAAAGTCGGATTACATCAAATTTCTTCAACACCCATGTCCAAGGATGAAGATGAAAACCCAAGATGATACTATCCAAGAGTAGAGAGAAACTTTGAACTAGAAACTAAACTAATTTAAATCTAATCTAAGGGAACTGAGGGTTAGGAAGGATTTAGAGGAGTAAAGGGAAGGGGAGTATGATGGGAAGGAAAGGTTAGGTAAAAATTCGATCCAAATTGGGTTTATATTACTGAAAACTGCTATCTGCAGCACTCGGCATGCGCCACTAAAAGGTCTGTCGTGCGCCACTAAAACTCTGAAACTCTCTGAATAGCTACAGTGACGTTCGGCGTGCGCCGATTTCACAGCAGCTCAGCAAAATCGCCATAACTTGAGTTGTAGACCTCTGATTGATGTGATTCAAGTTGCGTTGGAAAGCTCATTCAATTGTCTACAACTTTTATGAAGACTACAAGTCCAGAAAATGCTTTTATCTTGGATCAAATTGCTGATGAAGTGAACGTATGGTGAAAGCAACGACTATTTTTGATCAATTTCCATTCCCGGACTTCGATTTCGTCTTTCTAAGCCTCGTGCCTTAACTTCCGGGTTCACGAGTCACCTATTTCCTGTATCACAACATTCAAACACATACCGAGCATAATTCCACAAGATAAATAGGTCTCGGAAAGGGTCAAAAACATCGTAAAATGCCGAGGTTTTCCATCAATGTGACGGTTCACCTCAAAGTGAGTGTTCAATGTGTTTTTACCCTATAAATAGTCTAAAACTACCCAATATAAGCCAAAAGTGTCGTAAATGGGGGTTAAAACATGCACCGGAGCATAGTGAAGTTGACACTCATCAATAGGCTTTGACCATGAGGCTGAATGTCTCATGGAAATCAACACCAACAGTTGGTGGTAGCCTTTGGAGACCAAACGAGCCTTGTATCGCTCCATCTGACCATCTGCATGATGTTTAATGCGAAAAGACCATTTAGTGCAAATTATATTCATACTAGGATGATAGGGGACAAGATCCAAGTGTTATTGTGGACCAAAGCTTAAGCCGATGAGAGATTAGATAATTAACATATTACATACTTCAACACGCTCCCTCAAACATTAGTCTATTATTCTTTTGAGAGAGACCCAACACTTCAAACGATATTTTGTTTTCTTTTGGGAGGAATACAATGTTCTTAGATAGGTTTGAACGTGTTACCTCCCCTCTGATACAACATTAAATAGGAATATCAGAATAGATATCATTGGGTAAAAGCTTTCTACGTACAAAGGTGTTTTTATTGTAGAGATTATATCTCTAAAGGCATTGGCAAATTGAGAATTATTTACTAAAACTTTTTAGAGACTCTTCAACACCACCCAATTAACGCCACTCTATCTCATTTCATCCATTTTTAAGATAATGTAAATGAATCTTTTTTATCCCGTTAGAATGGGATTTCATTCAATTCTATTACCGTATAAAGATACTCAAACACAATGAAAAATCATTTCATTCCATTTCATTTAAACGAAACTAACTGACGAATGGATAACACTGAAGCAAACGGTCGTTTCATCACATGCATGGCCCAATAGATGGACCAAAAGACTTAAAACATTGCATAATATTATCCTTCAATGGTTGTAGTAATGGAATAGTAAAGGAGAAGAAAATCAGTGCATTTTTGTGGTCTTATTTGCATACTGATTACAAGCAGCCAAGTTGGACTAATTTCTTCTGTCACTGTCAAACTATTTAGTCTATTTTCAACACTTATAATAACAGAAATATCTTCTTCTTTTTATAGTATTATTATCCTTTCAAAGGAATTCTTGGAGAGCAAACACAATTTCTATGGCAATTTCAAATGAAGAACATGATCACTACAATGGTAAGATAACATGGTTTGTCCTGTTATCTTGCATGATGGCAACAATGGGAGGCATCATCTTTGGCTATGATATTGGAATATCAGGTTAATTTATTACATATTAGTCCTTCTATTATCCCTTCATTCAAATCCTCCCCCCAAATGACTAAAGAATAACTTTGAGAATGTTGTTGTGAAGGTGGGGTGACATCAATGGAGTCTTTTCTGATGAAATTCTTCCCAGATGTTTATAATAAGATGACAGAAGACAAAAACTTAAGCAATTACTGCAAGTTTGACAACCAGCTGCTTACATTATTCACTTCATCACTATACATAGCTGGCCTCATTGCTTCTTTTTTTGCCTCTTCACTTACTCGAAAATACGGGCGAAAACCGTCGATTCTTGTTGGTGGTGCTTCTTTCCTTGCTGGTGCAGCCCTTGGTGGTGCTGCTGTCAATATATACATGCTCATTTTTGGAAGAATATTGCTTGGAATTGGTGTTGGTTTTGCTAATCAGGTGGATTCACTTAAATCTTTTTTTTTTCATTTCTTTACACGAAGCCGATAACAGCAAGTTGTTGATTCATTCACTAAAATTTACAGGCAGTCCCACTTTACCTATCTGAAATGGCACCAGCAAGACACAGAGGAGCAATAAACAACAGCTTTCAACTAACAATAGGCATTGGTGTACTTATAGCAAACCTCATCAATGTAGGCACAGAGAAGATAAAGAACGGTTCGGGATGGCGGATTTCACTAGCTTTAGCTGCAGTTCCTGCATTTATTTTAACCATAGGTGCAATTTTCCTTCCAGAAACACCCAACAGCTTGATTCAGCACGGAAACGACAACGTTGAAAACGCGAAGCGAATGCTGCAAAGAATCAGAGGCACAGAAGATGTTCAAACCGAGTTAGATGATATTGTTAAAGCTAGCACCTTTTCTAAAACCATTCAACATCCATTCAAGAATATCTTGAAGAGAAGATATAGGCCTCAACTTGTTATGTCCATAGTGATCCCTTTTTTCCAACAAGTCACCGGGATTAACGTGATCGCGTTCTATGCTCCATTACTTTTTCGGACAATCGGCTTAGGTGAAAGTGCATCCCTTTTGACTGCTGTAGTGACAGGGTCCGTAGGCATCGTGACAACGTTTGTATCAATGATGCTAGTCGATAAAGTCGGCCGGAGATTCTTGTTAAAGAAAGGTGGGATTTGTATGCTTACAATGCAGATTGCAGTAGGTGGAATAATGGCAGCTAAGTTAGGGGATCATGGTGGATTAAGTAAAGGCTATGCCTTTATTGTTTTAGTGTTCATTTGCATTTATGTAGCTGGATTTGGATTGTCATGGGGTCCATTAGGATGGTTGATTCCAAGTGAAATATTCCCACTTGAGATAAGATCAGCTGGACAAAGTATTACTGTTGCTGTCAACTTTTTCTGTACATTTGTTGTTGGACAGACATTTTTGACAATGTTGTGCAACTTCAAATATGGTCTTTTTCTTTTTGGTGGATGGGTGGCTGTGATGACTGGATTTGTCTATCTGTTTTTGCCAGAGACAAAGAATATGCCTATTGAACAAATGGAATTGGTTTGGAGGGATCATTGGTATTGGAAGAAATTTTTGGAAGCAGAAGAGTTGTAAAACATTTTGCAGTAAATGCTTGTCAGAATCAGTATTTTCTGTAATCAAATCTTGTTGTACAGATTCTATACTCGATATTGGATGTAATGGCTTGCATCCATCTTACTATTTTCAGATTATCTTTAATTACTTCGGTTTTAGCTTTTACTTCAATGATAATGATGTTCAGATTTTATATTATTTGATAGCACGTATTAAAAGAGTTAGTGAGATCGACCGATGTATCGACAATTGTAATAACATGATAGCACGCATACAAGTCAGCGAAACTTTTGATGTATCTTCAATTATTAAACCTTTAAAACATATGACTTGACTTTGAGACGAGACGTTACAAATTTTTTTTTTTTTTTTTTTTTTTGGTAAAATTTTATTCTCCTAATAGAGGATCCATTGACATCGACTTGTTTTCATTTTTCAGGAAAGTGGGCAATATTTTATTCCAAAGGAAAAGGAGACTTAACATCTATTGGTTGGTTGAAATATGAACTTGAAGTATCGTAGTACAAGTCCTGTCGAGTACACCAAATGACGGCTGCTCCCGCTCCGGGAGAGAAAGCGGTTTCTATCGATATCATGTTTTTTTTCTATCACATTTCTTTTTAATATTATTTTTTATTTATTTTCACACACATCAAATAAATCCAGACACCAAATAAATAATATGACAATAAATCAATTACACTTTAGTCCCTAAACAATTATAATTTAGTTCATAATTAATACAAACAAATTTCTCATTACTTCTCCAAACCAAAAACCCTAATTCATCATCACCCTATTCCCCAACTTCCAGCCGCCGCCGCCCCTTTTCTCCTCTAAAAAACAACCACCCTTCCTCCTCACTCAGTCATCCCCTTCTTCCCCGTCAGCCACACCAGCTTTCATGTTGTAAATCAAACCCCATTCCCCACTGCCAGTGGCGGACTACGTACAATCAATGAGAGAAACTACCATTTGGTCCGAAAAAACTACACTAATATTTGTATTATGCATAAGTTTGCCCCATCCCCCCGTAAATTTTTATTTGCCTTTAAAAATTTTATTGCCCCCTTTCCCGAGATCCTATGTCTACCCATGCCCGCTGCAAATCGCAGCTCTTCTTCCGACCAACCCATCAACAACCCGTCGCCACCATCTTCTTCCCACTACCACCAGCCGGTCACCCTCAGTAAGAAACCAAAATCATCTATCCATTTCTTGATTTATAGGTCGCGGAGAAGAAGGCAGGAGGAGACGGCAGCGATTGCAGATCTGGTGAAGGAGGAGACATAGGCGATTTACAGGTGGGGGGTCTTCCCTTTAAGGTAACTGGGTTCAATGAACTCAAGATTTCAGAAGGAGGCGATTTACAGGTGGAATTGTCCGGCCATGGTTGCTACCGAATGTTATTATTTTTGTAGTGTTTTTAGTATAAAAAAAAATAAGAAAAATATTGTTGTGATGCCTAGACTAATTTAAAAGACCGATGGTGAGTGCGGTGCCAAAAACATAGGGAAACTTGAAAAAATATGTTTGAAAAGAATAATATCTCTGAAAATATGCTCCAAAAGTTAATATCGAAAATCGTGTCGGCGTCGACGACGTAGCTACGACGAGCCACGCCGTTGCGACGCATGAGCCACGCAGAGCATAGTTTTCTAATATTAACTTTTGGAGCATATTTCAAGGATATTATTTTTTTCGAATATATTTTTTCAAGTTTCCCAAAACATAAATGCGGTGGCAATAAAAGGCGTGTATAAAAAAATAGGTTTAAAAAATGGAAACTTGAAAAAATATGCTTAAAAAGCATATTATTTGTGTAGATCTTTCAAAGAATAACATTTGAAAAATATGTCTGGAAAGTAATCAGCAACGAAAAACTTTTCAGATATATTTTTCAAATGTTATTCTTTTGAGGCATATCACACAAATAATATGTTTTTTTAAGTATATTTTTTCAAGTTTCCCATAAAAAAATCACTAAAAATACTGGTTTTAGCGGGCCCGGCGGCAAATTAGATACACATTGGATTTGGAAGCGTATAGAGCCAGGATCTACAGCAGACCACTTCATGTCCCTCCACGTGTCATCCTGCTGTTTCGGACAGTATTCACCACTAGATATCTTTCGAAAAGGTTGTTATTGTTATTATTATTATTATTGTTATTATTTAGTTTAGCAGTAGAGTTTTACAGACTTTGTTAAACAAAAATATAAATTTTTATCTAATTACGACCGTTTTCTCTTTTGCTTTTGCTTTTGCTTTTGCTATCGCTATCTGGTTTCTTCCGATTAGGCGGAATTGGCGATCGGCCGGCCGCCCGCCGTGAGGAAAAGGTAAAATCCTAAAACCCTGCTCATGAGCTAGTGATTTCTAATGGTTTAGTCGCTCTTTTATGTACTTATGAAGTGATTCAAGCATGTAGCTGCAGTTGGATTTCAATGGATTTTTTTTCTTTTTCCTGATTTTTTTCAATGTGCACGTGTGTTATTTCCCCTTTTTAGGACTTTGATGATCGTATCTTTTAGAAGTGCACTCCAATTGAAGATTTAAGTCGTTGATTTTATTGGAGTAAAAAAGAAAGTCGTCGATTGTATGAAATTTTGCTCTTTTTTTTTTAAATTTATGAAACTAAGCCATTTCTTTTTTCGAAGTAAAAAATAAATTTGTGACAAAGAAAAATAGGAGTCCTGAAGGCTGAAGATATTGGTACTGTTTGATTGCATGATGTATATTTCCTGCTGAAGTGAAGTTAGTGCTTTCTCTTTTACAAGATTTATATATACATGATAATTGCTAGTGAAAATGAAGATAATTTTTTGTTTGTTAGTTTTGCAAAATATTTGAAATGATGATTTTGGTGCGTTTCTGGCAGGGGAAGTTCAACTTTTTGTGAATTATAAACGCTTGGTGGCACACAAATGCCTACAGTCATATCGCCACAGTGGCAAGAGAAAGCTAATGGTTTCTTTCAATCCTCAAGTAATCTGCTTTCAACAACTTCTGTTGGATTTTTTCTGTATTCTTTTTATCTGAAACACTTGTAATCAGTTTAGTATAATGTAGGTGTGAAGCTTAAAGAAGCTGGACAATCTGCCGGGACATTTGTTGGGATTGTTGCAAAGGATGCTAAAGGTAACGTGACTGACGTGGCTGAGAAAGTCGGATCAATAGTCAAGAATAGATGGTCTTTTCTTCGTCAGCCATCTACGAGGCATGCCATGCAAGAGCATATCATTACTACTGCAGCAACTACTGGCATGATATTGAGGAAGGGATTATCAGAGACTAAAGAGAAGGTTACAGTTGGAAAGACTAAAGTTGAAGAGGTAGTTCTATCAGTTTATGCATGAATTCTTAAAATTTCCCTGTGTTTTGTACTGTTTCTGTAATATATATGAGGTCTACAATGAACTTTAGCATCTCTAATACCTCTTGTGGACCAATAGTTGAAAGCTGAATATAAAAATTCAAAGATATTCAATGTTGTCACGAAGTAGTTGGAATTTTGAGTATTTTTTGATTTTTTTTACTTGTGTTTGTAAATTTTTGCCTTTTAATCAAGAAAGCATTTTGAGAAGTTGGCAAAACATCAATGACGTATATTTAGGAATACATGAGGCATCCTATAATGGAATACATGATCTGCAAAACGCGTTCTGTTTTAAAGTTTGTTGTAAGGAGGTGGGCATAATGGTGTTTGCATCAACGATAAGAAGTCTGATACTCATGACCTTTTACTCTATTGTTTTATTTGGTGATTGTACATTCTATATGTGAGACTGTTCTACCTCTAGGAACAGGGGAATTCCATTTTTGAAATGTAAATACATGACAAGTAATTTTCACAAAACAGAGAAGTTTGTTGCAGATTTAGATTGTTTGGGTTTATTCAGAAGCTTAATATAGTGCAGGTTGCAAAGAAAACAGCGCAAAAGAGCAAGACTATTTTGACTGATATTGAGAGATGGCAGAAGGTACTTTATTTGCTATAAATGTTGTACAGCTTCAGTGCTTGTTGACTTCTACTAATTGAAGTTTTCTTTTGGTCCTTTTGCAGGGAGTTGCTAGTAGTGATGGTAAGATTGTTGCTTTTTACCTATTTTGTCATTTATTTGTCTTATTCTCTCCCTTCTTTGTCCTTTCAAAGGATAATTTACAGAAGTTCTTTGTCATTGAAATATAGGGCTAAAGACATTGGGGGCCTTTTAACTATCATGATTATTAAATTGTGGCCCCTTATCATTTTTTCTTAACAAATTGGCCCTTTATCTAAAAAAATCGGCCCCCATCGGCCCTTAATCATTTTAAAATGGTAATATTGGCTCCTACGGTATAGTTTTTTATGACACAAATACATAGCTCTTGTTTCCAAGGGTTCAAAGCAACAAACGACGTAAAAATGGACTTCAAAATCATTGACAATTGTGCAGTTAAAATTGATAGCGTATTGCGGTCAGAACTTCATTTCAGACAGAGAATTTGAAGTACATTTTTCATGTTTGTTACGTTGAACTCTTGGAAATAAGAGCTATGCAGTGTGTGATCAGAACTGATCAAAAAAGGATTTTTAGTACTGTATAGCCAATATAGTAAAAAGCTTGGGCCAATGTGTTACAAGAAAAATTTAACTAGGGGCCAGTTTGTCAAAAAGAAAAGATAAGGGCTAAATGTTCACCATCATGATAGTTAAAGGGCCCCAATGTCTTTTGCCCTTGAATTCATATGGAAACGACTATTCTCCATTGGGCTAGTGCTTCCATTAAGCTTGTTTATACTATAATGTGGATAAAATTAGCTTAACCACCTCCATTGTCACTGCTAGTGTTTGGCGTTCCAATTGAAATTACTGTTCAACGGCAACAATCCATACCGCTCGTTCCTCGTATATTGGTCACGTGTGCAGATTATCTTATATTATCAGGTATAAAATAGCTTTACTGCTAAATTTTTTACATTATCATCAGCTCAAATGGTGAAATTAACATTAATCTTCTCCTAGGATTGAATTCACAAGAGCTGTTCAAATCTGGAGGAGACAAAAGGGTTGTTCAGCAATTGGTTTCATTATACAATCAAGGTATTATGAGTGCGTCGTTTAGTTTGAATTGTAAATTTCTGAATCACGCGCCTCATTTTTTCTCACCATCTTCTGTTTTTATGGTACAGACCCGAATGCATCTCTTCCAGAGGGTGTGAACCCGGTTGATGTTGCTGCTCTTGTTAAATGTTACCTTGCTAGCTTACCCGAGCCATTGACCACCTTTGAGTTATTTGATGAAATTAGAAATGCGCGTTCTAGCATACATGTAATGAGGAATATACTGAAGAGGCTTCCAACTGTTAGTTACATGACATTGGAACTTATTACCGCGCTTCTACTACGTGTTAGCCAGAAGTCTCTTCTTAACAAGGTTGGCAAGAATTTGTTTACCTCTTATTTACGTATTTGCTTTATACCTGCTATACTGTTTGTTTGTGAAAATACGGAATCCTTAAATTCTGCACTACTTATACTGCATAAAGTACATAATCTATACTCAAATTCGTAAATTACAGAATCATTAAATTTTGCACTACTTGTACTGTACGGAATTATATACTGTAGAGAGTCTGAAGCATTTCACTTTTAATAGAGAATCTGTGATGTTGAGAAAAATTGGCATTTGAGTCTATAAAATAGAAATCTATTAAAATAACTGATGCAATACCCATATACCTTTACCATCTGGCTTTCACTGTGATACGCATGGAGATGAATCTGCTTGTGACCTTAATGAGCCTAGCCTTTGATTGATTTTGCTGAATCTGAATTTTTGAGTGTACAGAGCGAATACATTTCTGGGCATGATCAGTAATATGTTTTTACGAGTCACGTGTTTTGTGCAGATGGATGCTCGAAGGCTTGCCATGGAAATGGCCCCTATCATCATGTGGAAGAAAGGACAAAGACCAGAACTGTATAACCACTTCTGGAATCAGTCATCCAAAACACAGTCCAAAACAAATGCAGATGCCAACCCTGGTTACACCGCATGGGATTTGCTTGCAGGTGACATTTCTTGACATACAATGCACGGATACTTATGTTTAGTAGCGTTTGCCCCGTAATCGATAAATATACACGCCGAATATTTAGGATACATACATGGAGCAAATTTGCAGTTTTTCAAAATTTGAATAATGGATCCGGATATGCATGTTCATAACTTGGATACCTAGAATGAAAAAACCCTGTTAAAAATGGAAGACAACCTGCCATAAAATTAATGAAAAACCACCCAAAATGAAGCAAAAACATGAAAATTTGTTTCATTTTATGATTTTTAATATTTACAATTTGGTCCTTATAGTTTTAATATTTATAATTGGTCCTTGTAGTTTTAATATGTGTGCATATCCCACTGTCCCATGCTTTTCAAAAGTATTGCACTTGTGCATCTCGTATTCTTGTATCTATATCCACGTATTCATACTTGTGCAACCTAGTTTCTTGTTGCTTTATATAGTAGCTCTTTCTTGAGTCTTAACAGTTATACATGCCTAATGTGTTTGTGGTTTTGATTTTATTTTATTTGTTTCTAATATTTCTTCGCCTCTGTTTTCTTATCGGGTTGTTGATGATGTTGATGTTGTTGCAGAAGAAAGCGAAAATGCGGATGCTTCATCTCTGATTCCTTTAGACGATGGACAGCCAATAGATTTTGGTGCTATAGAAGTTATCCAGTGCTTGATCGAGCAACACAACGCTATTTTCACCGATGCAAACGAAACTGTGTGGAGATAACGCGAAATTGACAGCACAAATTCTTTGAACCAGGAAGGAGGATCCGTTATGGTTTTTTTTTTTTTTTTTTTTGTAGTTTGAAGACTGTTTAGAGCGCGTCTCTCTTGAGAATTATTGCCGATATTGTGTGAGTTGCTTTGTGAAGTTATTTGTTGACATGATGAAATATTGGTAAATGATACTCCTGTAGTCCTCCTGTAGTTTTTTTGTTTTGTGTAATTGGTGTTTCTATGTTTAGTATCTGTGTCGTTAAGTAATAGATCGGCTTCGTGGCATCTTGTCAGAGCGCCTTTAATAATTTGAAGAATATTTTACTTTTGCTCAATACGCCTCAAGCTAATCTATTATTTGACTTCGTTGTAATATAGGTTTGTTTAATGTTTTTGGATAGTTCAACCTTTGTGATGGGTTGTAGTCCAGCTTTGGGCTGGGTGTTAGTCCAACGGTGCGCTGAGTCTTCAGTCTCGCTAGGGCTAGTTTTGTTGTAAGTTCATTATCGTTCGGTATTAATAAAACTTTCGCCATTTGACGAAGGAAAAAAATAAAATTGTTACTCATTTTAAAGGGGAGTATGACTCTTACTCGAGGGTGAAGGTCTAGCCCAAGGCTTTTTATCGCAAGACTCGTAAAGAATCGAACCCGCCGACCTCTCTTTAGGTGATTCATGTCACTTACCACTGTGCCGAATTTATCGGGTAATAAAATTGTTACTCTGATATCATGTATTTCGCGGTTGTGATTGCTTCTAGTTTTTCTAATCTATCCCTCGTTTGGATTGATGGATACAATGGAATGAATTTGATGGAATTGAATGATATCATTTCATTACTACGTTTGGTAGCCAATGAAATAAAATCATTTTTATTCCATTCCAACCATTTCAGAGCATTTTATAATGGAATGAAAGTCACTCATTTTCATTACATTGGAATCAAAATAAATTTTATTCTTATGTTTGCAAACATGCCAAATTGAGGGAATGAAATGAAAAAAAATGTTTCATTCCATTACATTTCATCAATCCAAACAAGTCATAATTATTTATAAAGAAAATGAAAAATATGTTGTAACGCCCCGCTCCCGGATATCGAGCCTTTATCCGGAAGAGAACGTTCGGCACGTATAATATTAAATAAATTCAATATTACACGTAAGCATCTACGTCGTCGTATCAAAATAAAACAAACGGAAGGCAAAAGACTCGG
Source organism: Gentiana macrophylla (assembly GCA_026214975.1). NCBI lineage: Eukaryota > Viridiplantae > Streptophyta > Magnoliopsida > Gentianales > Gentianaceae > Gentiana > Gentiana macrophylla. The sequence continues at coordinate 17,823,153 of CM047806.1, forward strand.
CGAACATTATAAAAGCTACAATGAACAGATTACAAACTGACCAAAGATGAAAAGTTTAACTTACATCAACGACACAAAAGAAACTTACAGCATACGATGTCTTAAAAAAAGTACAACAAATTATCTTACAAAAGTCTGGAAATTTAAAAGTACAACAAGCCTAGTACGACATTTAATAAGTAAAAAGAAATGAAAGCATCATCGTGGCATCAACGTCATCAAACAACATACTCGGTGTGCTCGTAGTCAACCTGTTCGTATTCCCACCCCACAAAGCATACAACAAAATGCAATGTATGTAAGTACAATGTACTTAGATAAGAGGAAAAAGCTGATGTATAAACAAGTCTTACAACGAAAAGGTTCATGTTATTAATTAAGTTGTCTTTATGTAACTATCACAAACTCTAAGGGTTCACTTCATGCTCATCAACATGTTGTGACTAATGGTTGCTAGCTTAGCAAATCTTTTTTACATCCGTATTCAAGGACACTAAGCATGGTGAATATCCACCACGAGATATCGTTTGCAACTTATCAGTGGATCACACCGATAGCCACGGAAGTCTATTCTGGTAGACTCCGATAGTGCACGCGTTCGGTGAAGTCCCTCTACTCCTTATGCCCCTTCGAGGCCGGCAAAGTTATTCATTCACGAAGTCCCTCTACTCATGGTGCCTTTCAAAGGCCAGCAGAGTTATTCGATTTATCTGAATGTCCCACACATCGCGATATGACCTTGAGTCTTACCAAGAATAATATGATGTTTAGTCTTTTACTACACAAGTACGTTTATTATTAATTATTAACTAGCCACCTATGTATTTTCAAGTAAGCTACCTCACAGCTACTACTCTCTTACCTAGACCACTATTACAGACAAGCTGCAATACATACACGCACAATGATGGATACTAATCCACCAAAGCACAAGCCAATCATACTCTTCCGACGGTCCCGAATTTCAACCTCTTATTAAGAATACATTCGATGCCGGAACTAAACGCATCAAAAGTTTAATCATGGCTTGTTCATGTTCATTTAATGTTATTATATCAAGGAATAACAATTAAAACTGGACCCGGGGATTAAAACATAACATTACCCCAAAACAGGTGCAATGCGCACGCACAAGAGCTTAATGCGCAAGCATTAAGCTCTCTGATACAATTTGGATGGTTCATCCTGGTCTATGCGCACGCATAGACCCTGGTTGCGCACGCATTGAGCGTTCTGACGGATTCAGGATGCTTCTTCTCAGTTTATGCGCACGCATTGACTCAGAAACAACCCTAAACCATACTTTTCTGCACTTAAACGATTTCCAACCCTTTCCCAACATGTTCAACATCAATTATCACTGGAAAACAGCAGAAAACAAAGCTCTTACATAACCAATCATCATATACTTCTCTAACAACAAGTAGGCATGATTTCTAACATTAAAACACCACACTCACTCAACCTTAATCATCATAAAACCTGTTTACACATTAGGAAGAACCTCTTACTTGTTAAAAGCGATTCCAAGCAACCTTTAAAACACAGCACCACCAAAGCACAGATTCTTCAACCAAAGAGCTATGTGATCAACCCCAAAACTGACTTAGACTTGATCACATGCTTCTATAACATCTATTCTATGAATTACACCGATAAGGACTACAAAACTTGATCAAACCATAACTAGGGCCAAAAAAAGAACCTTAACAAATCTTTGACTTTCTGTATCACCACAATGCTCTCTTCCCGCTGATTCCAATCTTCAATCGGTTCTGAAATCCGACAAGAACTTGATGAGCAATTGGAGGAAATCTCCTTTGCTTGCTTTTCGATTTTTGAGAGGAGAAACCGAAGAACTTTTTACTGCATTATCTATCTGACAACTTCCTTAAGACATGAGAAGTTTTTCTTTTGTAGGAAATAACCTCCAGGAGTTATTATTGCAATTAACTCCTCTTGATTGCCATTAATTGTTCATAAATCCCTAAAATCCAAATTAATCCATTTTCCTCCGTTTTTCCTTTATTTAGAATATACTTAAAACTCATAAAGGATTTAACATAGTATTCTGAATTTTACATATGCAATGAGAGTTAAAATTTATGTGTATTTTTTTCTTCTCGTTATTTCATTTACACTGTAGACCCACGTAAATAAATCTAAACCATAGCATTTTAAATTAAATTCAATTTATATGGTCTTGCGATGCAAATGAAATAACTAGAGAATAATTTCCCCAAAACTTTTGTATAGTTTTGGGATACTCATATACTAGTTGTTTTCAATATTTTATGCAGCAAATCAAATCTTTTCAAGTAGGACTGAATGAGCTAAACGAAGAGCAGATAAGGACAAAGAGAATCTGAACTGCTCTCCTCTCACCATAAGGAGTTCATTACACTACACGGCTGCGAATTTCTACTACCGATAGTTAAAGCGTAATGGATTGATTAAGCTGCAATTGGTAAATGCTTTTATCCAATTTGAAGAATGATCATGGGTCTCGCAAAGCTTTCTCTATTTAATTTCCTCTTCTTCTTCGCACTGTTTCTCAAGGTATTAGTTTTCCATTTTTATTTATTTGAATTTCATTCAGTATACGTGCATACCGATCCAAATATGTATCTGATAATCAAAAGTGCTATATTTTCATGGTTTGAGTTTATGCGTGTAATGAGCTTCTGCAATTATCTTCTTTCCTGTGTGTTCATCCATTGAGAACTATGGACAATTGATTATTTTGGGATGATTACCATTTTTGAGATTAAAAAGTGCTCTTCTTTGAGCTTTTGTTAAGGTCAAGTTCGAGCCTTTGACAACATTTGAAAATGCAGAAGTGCCACTAAAGGTGACATTTCCCAATATTAGCTTCTTTACTCATTTTGCAGTTTTGTCAGTCAATGGTGTATGGTATCAACTTTCATGTATACTTGTGTAATTACATTACATAAATTACTTGTTTTGTTATTATAATATGCAAATATGTTTGTTATTGTATATGTTTTTCAATGTCAACACTGTCAATTGTTGATCAGGGGGGAAAGTCAGAGAAATACCCAATAGTAGTGAGCACATGGCCATTTAAAGAAGCTGTAAGAGCTGCTTGGAGTGCTCTTGACAATGGACATTCTGCAGTGGATGCAGTTGTCCAAGGTTGTTCTGCTTGCGAGGAACTAAGATGTGATGGTACAGGTACTATGTAAAGTAAGCTTCATTTCATTTCAGTTTCATCATGCTTTGAAAACTGGTCCACCGAAATTTTGCAATGAGTGCACACAGAATTTTCATGAAGTTAGCTGACTTTTGCGACGGATGTTCACTTTTGGTTTAAGAAAGAGTGGTTCATCTGTTTAATACTTTTTTTTTCTACCTAGTTGAAGAATTGCTATAATTTTGTCATTAACTCTCTTAATGACCACCTTTTTTGTGGGGTGGGGTGGGGTGAGGTGTTCTACTTCTATAATTTCATTGGAGGGGTTCTCCTTCTAAGATTTCATTGGAGCCAATATTTGTGCTCGATGTTTATGAAGCTTTGTGTTTATTTCCTGCACTGCTTGCTCCTTAGGTGATTTACTGCAGAAACTCGTGAACCAATAGACCATATGGTAGCCTCATATGGCTAGTGGATGGGTTGCCTGTGTTGCAGCTTATTTTGTACATCTGGTGTTAGATGCCTTTTGTGCCATGTTTCTGGGAGTCAGTAAGCAACATCACCAGAATGAAATCTTGTCTTTTATATATGCTTGTGTTGAGCAAATTCGAATTTCTATGAAAATATTGTTTCAATGGGATGGTGTATCGCTATTCTTTGTAGCCATCCTTGCAGTCAAACATGTAATTTAGCTTCTTTTTTTTTAACTCACTTGAGAGGAAAAGGGCATCATTATTTAAAGAAATTAGTCTTTTTTGCCTGTTCTAATTCTGATCAAATCTGTACAGTTGGACCTGGTGGAAGTCCTGATGAGAATGGTGAAACTACAATAGATGCACTCATTATGAATGGGGTAATTACCACTAAAACCCCCCACCTACCACCCCCACCCCCTTCTATCTTTTAATCGTTGTCTTTACACCCCCCCCCCCCTCCCAAAACAAGTGAAATGTATCGACCATTTACTTTGCATTTGCTAAGACATGCCTAGATGACAATGGAAGTAGGAGCCGTTGCTGCAATGAGGAACGTGCCAGACGGAATCAAAGCTGCAAAATACGTAATGCAATACACAAAACACACAATGCTTGTCGGAGAACAAGCATCAGTGTTTGCCATTTCCATGGGGCTACCAGGACCAACAAATTTAAGCTCTGCAGAGTCGATAAACAAGTGGAATACATGGAAAGAGAATAACTGCCAACCTAATTTTAGAAAAAACGTGTTACCTGCTGATGATTGTGGTCCTTATCATCATGATGGAACTCGAGACCTTGGTGGGATGACATGTTCAATGGCGGAAAATGTATGTCCAAGTAAACAAGGATCATTCGCTAGCCATGAAAACCACGATACAATAGCTATGGCTGTCATTGACAAAGTAAAAGATTACTGTTGTCCTGAGTTTTTTTTTAAAGAAAGTTACTTCCTTTTTTGGGTGAAAATCATAATGCATGTTTTGTAGCTGGGAAATATTGCTGCTGGTACATCAACTAATGGAGCCACATTCAAGATTCCTGGTAGGTGAGTGATGTCGATATATTTGCATGAAGTTTAGAGCAATGTTTTGTATGAGTGTGACGTATATCAATCAATGGGTCCGTCCCAATATGATTGAATGGTCTATATAATGACACGATGTTGTGGCTTCATATGCGGGTTGATTATGAACCTGATAAAACTGTTTGTTGGAGCTTATTAGGGTGGGTGATGGGCCAATTCCTGGATCTTCAGCATATGCAACTGAAGTTGGAGCCTGTGGAGCAACTGGTGATGGAGATATAATGATGCGCTTTCTTCCATGGTACCGTCTCTGTCTCAATTTCGTCATTTACTAAAATATTTAATTTAGCTCGACCCGTTTGTGCTCCTAGTAAACTTTCCTCATTGATCCGTCATTGACCATAAGTGGCTCGAGTAGCTTTTTCTGAGCCTTACAGAAGTGTTGTTTTATTGTCCCCTAGTTATCAAGTTGTGGAGAGTATGAGGTTGGGAATGAAACCTAATGTGGCTGCCAAGGATGCGATATCACGGATCGCTCGGAAATACCCTGATTTTGTGGGAGCTGTTTTTGCTGTGAACAAAGATGGGGTCCATGGAGGTGCATGCCATGGTTGGACCTTCCAGTACTCTGTTAGAAGTCCTGAAATGCATGATGTGGTGGTTTTTACTGTTCTGCCATGAAGTTTCACAGGGGACCTAAAGTCCTTAGCATGATGCTCTGTCTGTTGCTAAACCTTTTCTGAAAAAGAAAAATGATGCCTTGTATAATTTCAGAGACACAGTTTTGATACAAATATCATTGATTTTACCGGCAAACACCATGCTAAAATCGACCTTTTTGAAAGTCGGTTTTGGAGAAGGAAAAAAAAACACCTTTCCGTAAATATATCGTGAGAACCGAACTTCGGAAAGTCGGTTTTTGACTCAAAAACCGACTTTTAGTGGTTGATTATCTGTGATATGTATGGTGCACCGAGGGCTGTGTTGTAAATAAAAGCTTCTTTTTGTTTTGAATCACCTAAAAGGCAATTTTTGTATCGAATTTAATGACTTTAATGCACCACACAAAATCTACTGTGACATCATACTTTAAACAAGATTTGATTTTGCAGACATTGAAAATAGACATTTATGCTCTGTAAACTCGAATGTTGGACAATCAAATTCTCACACTTTATACTAGACTTGACTTTACAATTATTTTTAAAAAAATGTCATTTGATCTTTCTAAAATCAAATGTTGACAATCAAATTTTCATTTGAGATCTGTAAAGTTGAATCTTGACGATCGAAATTTGTAGAGTTGGATGTTAGTGTGATTCCATGATAGGTCGAGTATCAGTCAGCGTGGTGCCTCGATTTTATAGAAGTCGAATGTTAGTGTGATACTCTAATAAATCGAATGTCATTGTGATTGTGATGCATGGATAATAAATTTGTTTAGGTGTCACTAACGGCACTCCCCTTTTTTTTTTTTCTAGTTCATCAAATGTAAAAGGTCAAAGCCCCTATTAAGAGTTTGTCATAAGGCATCGGATAACACGGAGACGGGAAGTTTTTGTGTGGTATATCCATATACATCGAATTGATAGGTAAACAAATCTAGACCACACAGTTTGAATTCAGTTTAAAAATAAAAGTCTACGGTTTCTTGGCATTGATGCATTCGCGTATAAGCGAGCAAGACTCCAATAATTTTCCCATAGATACGGCCCCGACCATGAAATGAAGTCATATTGTCAAAAATATATGTGATGAATTTGCTATAATCATAACAATTATGTTCGGAGACTTAGAGGCGATTCTAACTATGAAAGGGATTAGATATCATGAAAGATACGATGAATTTGTTATAAACATAACATCAAGTGCGGAGATTTAAAGACGACTCTAACCATTTAAGAAGGATGTAATGGAAAAATAGATACAATGAATTTGGTAGTATAATCATAACTTCTTTTCTTTCTTTTCTAATTTTTTTTCTAAAATTCTATGGTATTTGAAACCAATTCATCCGATTAATCCGGGGTTCGATCCAAATCATGGCTGGGTAATTTATTAAACAGGTATTTTGTAACTATTGATAGGGAGGAATTTTTGGGTGGTGTATCCGCACGGTGCGGATACATCTATTTTAACTTAAAAACACCGTGCTGATACATCTATTTTAACTTAAAAACACCCGTGTTTTTAAGTGTAAATTGTCTAAAATTCAAAACACTCTAAAAAACACGAGTGTTTTAAAAATAAATAGGTATATCTGCACGGTACGGACACAAACACCCAAAAATTTCCCATTGATAGGGGGACAATGGCAAATATTATGCTCAAATTCTCATGCACCGTATTCGATATTTCAAGATCCCAAGTCATACTTTTCATTTGACTTTCTCTTGGCATGTTTATCTTACAATCTCAACATTCTACCTTCTCAAATATTTTGAATTGTATTTTATTTAATGCCACCTTGATAATATATGGAAATTGAAATAAATGAGTTCTTTTTTTCTCAAAGAAAATATGTGTAACACTGTTATACTACTTCCGTCTCAAAATATAAATCATTTTAGAAGTTTTCACATAAATTAAAAAAATGATTGAATATCATAAATTTAATGGTAAATGTCTAAAATATTTATTGACTATTATTAATGTAATAGTTGCTAAGTAATGAAACGTGATTGGATTTATAATAAATTATAGGTAAGATGAAGAAAAGAGTAATAAATATTGTATTGGTAATATATAATGACTTATATTGTGGAATAAATTTAAAATTGTAGATAATATTTTAGGACAGAGGTAGTACATGTTTAGACCATTAATAACTCTCTATTTTTTTTTCCAAAATAACCGAGGCAATTCAAAAAAAAAAGTTTGTTACAAAATAGGTGATGCAGAATATATTTCAAAGCAAAATTTAATTCACTTGTCCTTTTCTATACTTCTTTTGATTTTTTCATACACTGTCTTGAATGCATTAATATTATTTATTAGATAATGGTATTTTAGCATTTATCAAATCAAAGTCAAAATAATTAATTGCTTTCTTAATTTTTGTATTTTTGGCAACTACCTAAATTATTTTGAAATATAGTTAAATATCGATAAATGAATGTTCAATAGATGAATAACATCGCTATATCTGGTTCCGATTTTAGCAAAAAGACTTAAAATAATGTTCGATAAATGAATAACCTCGCTAAACGAATACTTTTTTTCTGGTTCTGAAGGTATTCATTTATCGAGGATTAATCGTATATTGAATATTTTTGTAAAGTAAAATTATGAATCAAGTGAGAAGTAAAATAACTGATACAGTTGTCAAAATTATTTGGTTGATGTTTTTCCTATCGAATAATAAATAAATATGATCGGTCAGTATCTAAACTAAGCACGCCATAGGAAAGCCCCGGTAATATTGGCAAGCGCAACGACTACCCCGAATTCCAGTGCTCTCTCTTTATGCTTCTTCTGATGAAACTAAGCTAATGGGTTGCTTCCAAATGACGTAAAAATGGGGATTTTGATTTCAGTTTCCTTAAACCCTTTATCCAAGTTTCAGTCTTTTTCACCATTGAAGACGTCAGACACTCTTAACTGTTCGGTAAAATGATCAGTTCAGAATCATTAGGAGATAGGCTTCTTTTTTTTCTGGGCTTGTTTTGATTTTGTGACCGTTTATTTGGATTTCAGTAATGTTTTTACTGGGTTTTCGTACTCACAGGGCGTTCAGTGATGAGAAGAAGATTGAGAAATGATGGATGGAATAATGAATCATCTAAAAAGCTCAAATTATGTGGAGACTAAAATGCATAATGTTGTTGCATTAGCGATTGATGGAAGAGCAAAAAGCAAATACGTAGTGAGCTGGGCTTTGGAGAAATTTGTTCCTGAAGGAGATGTTTTCTTCAAGTTGATACATGTCCGCCCTCAAACCATTAGAGTACCCACACCAAGTAAATTCAATATCAATTTTTTTTTTTTTTTTTTTTGGGTTTGCTTTGGTTGCATGTTGTTTTAGAATGTTCCAGATTTCACCCCTTAAAAAGGTTTAGGACTCCCTCAAAAAAAAAAAAAAAAAAATTTAGGACGTCTCTACTCTCTAATGGCACAACCAGGCCTTTTTTAATGTGACACCACGTCGAGAGAATAATGAACAGCGAAAAGTCGATGCTTACCTAATAAACTGGAAACTCCGTTATCATGTGTGAAAAAATTGATTCTAGAGCTGATAATCGACTTTTATATCATGTGTGAAAAGGTTGATTCTAGGCTTGATAATCGACTTTCACTTGGTTGATTGTCAAATTGTCACGATCAACCAAATGAAAGTCGATTGTACTATGGTGCTAAAAACGGTCAATTTGGTGTGGTGTCACTAAAGATGCCATACACTGTTACTGGTACAAGACCTTGTTGACACTGTACTTTGTCTATTATAAAAGATTTTCTTTTCTTCCATGGAATAACCCATGACATTTACTTTTCTTCCTTGTAATATGTTGTGTACCAGTGGGAAATTTAATTCCCATAGCTGAAGTGAGAGATGATGTAGCAGCTGCTTTCAGAAAAGAGATGGATTGGCAAACTAATCAAAAGCTTATACCATACAAGATAATGTGCTCTAGAAAAAATGTAAGTAAAGTTTGTAACTTTATTGCAAACTCAAGTTAGTCTTAAAAAAAAAAGCTTATTATTGTTATTACTATTATCCTCATGCAGGTACCTGTTGAAATTCTACAAGTTGAGTCAGATGATGTGGTTCAAACAATTGTAGGGGAGGTTGTAAGATGCAAAATCAACAAGCTTGTCATAGGAATATCATCTCGCCGTCTGTTATCAAGGTACAAAAATCTATGTCCTCTTTCAACTTTTACCCTTAAGTTGGCTTAATTTGCAGAATGTACACATATACTAATGAGGGTTAGTTTATTATAGAAACATTGATCAAGGACCAGTTTGTTAAAAACTAGTTTAGAGGCCAAAATGTTACGAGTGCAAGTAGGAGGAAGATCATGATACCATGTCAGATTAGGCTAATGGAACAAGCATCATTGGTTTCATCATGTTCTGTTGCTCCTTGTATTGTTTTTTTTTTTTTTTTTTCTGGTAAATAATATAGTCACTTTGTGGCCACTTAGGAGAAAAACTTTGTCCTCCAGGATCTCCCAATGCTGTCCAAAGTTTTGTACTGTTTATGTTGTTTCAAAAGGAAAGTTGTCATCAGTTCGTCCAGCTGATTCGGTGATATCTGGAAGTCGTAGAGATGATCGTTGCGATTTAAGTTATTCAACAAGCACTTCTTCAAGACTTGATTACAGCTATGAAACAGGTAAAATTAATTCCGTGACCTTTCTTTAATGTCTCACGAGCAGGTATGGATACGTTAATACAGAACACACCAGTACTAGATTATGAAATTGCATATATGGATCCAATGTGACAATGTCTAACTTTTGAAAAATTGTAAAATCGCCCCAAGCGTATATCCTAATTATCCGGTGTGTATCCATGTTAGATACATATCGGATATGGGACCTGCTACCATACAAAAGTATCCATGATCACTCTGCAGAAAGCCTTCCCTAAGAAAAGTATCCATCAATGCAGGAGAAAGAGATGATGACATAAGTTCTTATCTGACTTGTTCAGACCTAAACGATCGACCATGGACAACGGAGCGATTTTCTGATGCAGACTTCTCCTCTTTATATAAGGTAGTGAATAATTTGACACCATGACAAGTACTATAATGGAAACTGATTTTAATTTGGTTAATATTCTGTCGGATTACATTTTGAATGCAGTACTGAAATCATAACATGAAACAATCTTTTTCTTACAATAAAATCTTCTTGCCTGTGATTATGATTAAGTAGTGCCTTTTTTGTTATATTTGTTTCTATGATAAGATTGAGAGGATCAAAAGCCAATTGGTCTCAAAATTTCGGTCTCTTGTTTGGTTCTAGCATTGCACATTCATGCCAATGGCTCGTTTTGATTATTTTCTACAGGCTGACATGAATTTTGAGCTGCAAAAATTAAGAATCGAGCTCAAACATCTTCGTGGTATATGTGAGACGGCTCAAAATGAGGCTACTGATGCTTCTAGAAAGGTAATAGTCTGTTCTTGTTTCAGAATTAGTTTTGACTGCAATACGAAGTCTACTTTGACCGCAAAACTGCCAATGATTTTTGTATGTTTTTTACGTTGTATGTTGCAATGAACTCCTAGAAACAAGAGCTATGTAATGACCTGATCAAAAAATGGTTTTTTTTCATACCATAGAGGCAAATGCATATCAGTTTTCACTGATTAAGAGCCAGATTGTTATAAAAACATTAATTTGGAGTCAGTTTGTAAAAAAGATAAAAGTTCAAGTGCCAAAATGTAATGATCCCAACAGTAAAGGGGCTTACAAAGTCTTTTTCCCAACATCATATCTTACCATATTTACACACAAAAATTGTAGTCATTACTTTATGCGAAATGATAAGTTATTATTATGTTTTTCCTTTCCAGATAAACGACCTCAACAACAGGCGATTAGAAGAAACAGGTAAATTCAAAGAAATTACACTTAAAGAAGAAGAAGCGAAAGGATTAGCAAAAGAGGAAAGAGAAAAATACGAAGCTGCTAAAAGAGAAGCTAAGTATGTAACCGAATGTGCTAAAAAGGAAACTGCACAAAAAAGAGACGCAGAAGCTAAAGCATTACATGAAGCTAAAGAAAAAGAAATGCTTAAAAAGGCATTGGAACGTGGAGACTCGCACCGTTACCGGAAATTCTCATGGGAAGAAATAGAGATTGCTACATCTTCATTCTCTGAGAATCTGAAAGTTGGAATGGGGAGTTACGGAACGGTTTATAAGGGCAGTTTTCATCATACTGCTGCTGCTGTTAAAGTTCTTCATTCTGATGATGGTTACAGATTAAAGCAGTTTTATCAAGAGGTATGACACTGTTGAAGTGCCCCTAGTTTGTTACAGAAACATTAACTAGGGGCCAATCGGTTAAAATGAATATTATAGAGGCCAAAATGTTACAATTGCAATAGTTTGGGGGTCTCCAGTTAAGGGCAATGTTATTTTGATACTAACATCTTCTGTTTTCCTCTTGATTTCAGCTTGAAGTTTTGAGTAAAATCCGGCATCCTTATTTACTGAGTCTATTAGGAGCATGTCCAGAACACGGTTGCCTTATGTACGAATTCATGGAGAATGGTAGTCTGGAAGAATCATTGATGAAGAAAAACAATTCGCCGCCACTTCCATGGTTTGACCGATACCGAATTGCTTGGGAAGTTTCATCTGCCCTTGTCTATCTTCATAACTCAAAGCCAGAACCTATTATCCATCGTGATCTAAAACCCGCGAATATATTGCTTGATGGAAATTTAGTAAGTAAAATCGGAGATGTTGGGCTATCCACAATGCTGCAACAACAGACTGAGTGTTCATCTGTACAAATTTCATACCAAAACACGGGACCAGTCGGGACATTCTGTTATATAGATCCTGAATATCAACGAACAGGTGTGGTCTCGCCTCAATCAGACGTGTATGCATTTGGAGTGGTGCTTTTGCAACTGCTGACTGCAAAATCAGCAATGGGATTAGCACACTTGGTTGAAAAAGCGGTAGAGAACGATTCATTACGGGAAGTGTTAGATCACGAAGCGGGTGGATGGCCCGTTAAAGAAACAATGGAAATGACATTATTGGCCTTAAGATGCACAGAACTAAGGAGTCAAGATAGACCTCATTTGAAAGATGATGTTCTCCCAATGCTAGAGAGAGTGAAAGAGTTTGCTGATAAAGTTCGCGATTGTGTTCCATTCTTATTATAACCATCATCAGCTCCTAACCACTTCATATAGCCCAACCCTCAAGGCAAGTGCCGTTTCTTTCTGAGAATTCTATTGTGACTGTGGAGTCTTCGTTGGTCCAGACCGTTAGATGTGTACACTTGTCACACATCTACAGAATCACTGAAAGTAGTAACACTTAATTTTTTTAGCAATAGATGTTTTACTTAGGAATTGTAGATGTTAACATATTGGAAAAACATCATTTGCTACAGATTCTGAATATTTGGCCAAAGATTTCAATGAGAAGTAGCACATTGTTTGTTTTCCCAAGCTTTTTCATTCATTTTAATGCACAAGTATCCGTCGGAAGGCAACGATTCTTCTAGGGCGCAAACATTAATAACAAAATATTTCTGAACTAAATTGCCATTATCAGGTCAATTTACATTACAACCTTTGTTTCTCTTTGCTTCAATTAAGCCAGCCATATATGTTTTACATCCTCAACTTCAGTCACCTTCCACGCACAAAAAAAAAAAAACGGCGATTTTAGTGGCAACACTATTTCAATACATCATCAAGCAGCATATAATCGATCGATTCCAGATGTCACTGTGTAGCCAAAAAAATAGATTAGGTGTGATGCCACTAAAAACGCCCCAAAACATTTCTGAACAAACTGTCATATCCAATACCCCCCCCCAATTTTCATCTTCCAATCTCTTGAAGCTTTGTAAGAATCTGTCTAGCATCGGGCCTAAGAGAAGGTGAAGGAGAACAACAAGCCATCGAAAGCTGAAACAATCTGAAAATCCAATCCTCAATTACAGCCCTTCGATCAACACTTTCACTAAGAACAATCTCCGGATGATACAATTCCGATATCTTATCATCAAGTATAGCTGTCCTAACCGCATTTGGCAAATGAAAATCTTGATCAGGGGTCGGATTATCATCAATCGGTTCTTTTCCTGTAAGCATTTCGAGCAAGATTACTCCAAAGCTGTAGATATCGCTCTTTTCAACGGTGTCTTTGATTTTTATCAATTCAGGAGCTTTATAACCCTCCATTGCAGAAGCTTCAAGCATCTGCTGTCCTGCAGTTGGGTTTAAAAGCAGATGCAAACCGAAGTCTGAAACGTACGGCTGACATTGCCGATCAAGAAGTATATTGTTTGACTTAAGGTTTCCATGGATTACGGGCTTCTCCATTCCGGTGTGAAGATGGTTTAAAGCTTTAGCTATACCAATGGATATTCTGTATATCACTGCCCATCTATGAGCATCACGGTTTCCATCTGTGAAGTTAATACATAGCGTGTAAGAAATTTTGTACACTCAAGAAGATAACATGGAAACTAAATTGCCTATATAGATTTGATAATTCTCCTAATCTAAAACAAGAAAAGGAGTGTGTGTGTGTGTGTTTCTTTGTAAATAGAAAAAAGTCAAAGTTTAAGGAAGATAAAAGACATAAATGAGTGTTATTTTATCCAGGTATGTCTTACTGTCATTATTGCATTATCTGATGCCAATTTGTTCTGAACTGGAAAAGTCAAATCTAAGTACAGAAGGCAAAAGATAATGCAATGATATTCCCCTAGTTTTAACATTCTAATATTAAGATAATATATGGTACTAAATATATAAAAATTGGATGCTAGTGGTATAATTGTCCAAAGATCATCAATGCATCGAATTCGATACAATAATTCAAATGTTCGTTTTCTTAATTACATCACAACAAAAGCATAGAAGCTACCTGCAGAAGATGTAAAATACAAATTCAAGATAAAATAAAGAAGCAGTACCAACTACCAACTAGCAAGTGGTCCAAAGAAAAGACCTATGTCCATGAACTGAAAGATAAAAAAATTTACCACCTTTCCAATTAAATATTAGAGATAAGGACACTTTTGTTATTTTTCTATTTCCAATCTAAAGTTTTGAAGGTACGACATAATCCAATCAATACGTGGAAAAATGTATAGATTGACATTTGAAAGTGTCGAGATAAAACATTTGAGATACAAAAACGAAAATCCGAAAACAAAATGGACCAAAGTGTATCAATACAATATGGGGATTTGATTTGGACTGATAGTAAATGTAAATGTCATTTCATTTCCGGGTGAGAATCATGGTTCGGTCCCCGGTCCAGCTTCTCAATTAAATAATAATAAAAAAATGTATTGTCTCCCTACAATATTATGCAGGACAGAGAGATAGATAGGGAATCTTCACATTAAAGAAAAGAGAGTAAAACTAGACAATGCCTTTTAACTGAAACAGTAACCAAGAAATATTTTTAACTTCAAAACACTGCTTAGTTTGCAGTACCTTCATCTCTTTCCCCTCCCTATCCCCCCAAAAAAAAAAAAAAAAACAAACAGAACAACAAAAATAGGACAATACATATCAAGTACAATGAATTTTGAAGCAACCAAAAATCCAAGGGAAAGAACAAGCAAGACAATCATTCAAGTAAGAAAATAAGTTAGAGATTCAACACTATAGGTAATGCTACTAACCCAACGATTGTGACACAACATATCTGCATTCTTGATTACGGTGAACTTAGGTCATAATCAATGAATTCTACATGATGATCAATAATGTAAATATACGTTGTGTCACCCGTTGTGATTGTAGCATTTCTTAAAAGTTATACCCCTGCAAAGCTCCTCATACCTCTAATGAATTGAGCCAAGTTGCCTAAGCGATAAAAGGGATGAACCATGAGCTTCTCTCCTTTTGGGCCTGAATAAAAAGCATAAATAGGTACCAAATTGGGATGCCTTAAAGATCCCAACAACTCAATAACTGGAATAACTTCTTTAATCCTCAATGTACAAGCTGGCCTTAGAAATCTTAGCAAAGCAAGTGAATTAGTCCTCTGCAAATTAGCTTTATACAAAGTCCCATAACTAGATTTTCCTATAACTTCACCAGGTGCTTCAAGAATATCATACAAAGTGAGATCTTCAGCCCCATTAAATCTGATCAAATCTTTCTCTCCACTACAATCCCCCTTCTCTTTCTTTGAACTTTTCACCAGCTTCTATGTCATCACCAACTTCTACCTCTGTTTTCTTTCTGCAACAACATATTAACAAAAGATAAATACTGCAATAACAAAAATGGTGGGGCCAATTGTCAATGCGAGCATATACTTAAGTTCCATTATGCTGAAAAGACCGGATTTTTAGTTGGGAAATTTTATTTATTGGGATAATAAAGATCCAAACTTTTGGAAAATGTAACTTGATAGGAGTTGATAGGAAGCAAAATGAAATCCCATTTGAAGATTTGACAAGAAAACAGAAACAAGATTGGACTTTTTTACAGCTATGAGAAATCCCAAGACTGCAGATTTTGGGGAATAAGCAGAAAATAACATGAATTGGACAGAGGATGGAGGAGTGCGCAAAATCAGGTGTCCTATATAAAATGCAGGAAGGAAATAGAAATAGAAATAGAAATAGAAAGAGAGTTTAAAGTCGGTAAATGGGATTTGGAGAAGAAATAGAAAGGGAGCAGGCACTCGATACATAACGTAGTGTTAATCCACTGAGCTTTGTTTGGTTTCGGGTTGAATCGAGGTTGAATGGATTTAGAAAAAATAAAAAAATAATGATTATAAAATTAAAATTTGTATAGTTGAAAATGATTGGTGAGAGAAATTTTAATGAAATATTATATTCAAAAAATAATGGTTAAATAGTGTAGTGGATGAATAAAATGAATTGATTAACATTATTTTATTTGTTGATATTGAATGATTGATGAGAGAATTTACAATAAAATAATAGAATTAATAAAATAATGATAAATAAGATAATGGAGTTAATAAAATATTAGGTTCGATTCAATCCCACCCGAAATCAAACAAAGCCATAGTTCGAATCCCGTTTAAGACGTTTAAATGGTGTGTGTTTCTTTCGTCTATGAGAAAGAAAAGGAAAAAAAAGGATCAGATGGAAGCATGTGCTGGCATTATGTGTGAATTGTGATTGATTTGTTGATGTTATTTATTTCTTTGCTGTTGATCGGTTGATGTATCTATTTATTGATATATTATTATGGGCTACATTAATTCTCGACCCTACCCTTAAAATTCTAACAAATAAAAACTTTTCGTTATGAAAAGTTTAGGCTCCGTTGTTTTAGTAGGAATTTTTGGGCGCTTTTTTTTACATCACATCACCAATCATTTCTTACTGATTCTCTCACCAATCAAATCTTATTCTACAAATAAAAATATTAAATCATCTCTCATCATTTCACTTTATCAACTTTATTACATTTTTTACCATTATTTTATTCATTATTCTACTTTATTTCACCAATCATTTCATAATCTACACCAATCATTATTCTACTTTATTTTACTCATTCAACTTTCTAATCATTACTTCAATCACTTTATCAAAAAAAACTCCAAATAAAACTCCCAAAAAAACTCCAACCCAAAACAAACACAACCTTAGTGTTGAATGTATAGTTTAGTAGGACAAGATATTTGATATCTTTAAAGTTGAATGTAAAGTAGAATGTAGACTTATATTCGATATTTGAGAGGTTGAATGTTGGTATGGTGATCAAAGAGTTGATCCGTTGATACCAATAACACTTACCATAAAATATTATGTGGCTTTGGATGACACTATATCGTATTTACTTAGATGTCTAAATTAGATGATATAATGTCATTCAAATGTATTACGATTCTAGCTCTAAAAAATGTATTACGACGATTCCACATTATCAACAAATAAAGCGATTAATGAAATTCATATATATATGACTTACATTCTCAGCTGTTCATTTCAGAATGATTCCAACGTGAAAGTGGTTTAAACTGCGACACTAAGCAGTTTTCAACGAACACATCAAACGCTACCCCGAAATAAATAAGTTTGTAAAGTCATATATAATCATATCATATCATATACAAGTGTCCCACTAATATGTCCAACATCGATGATCTGGATAAGACAGTCACACTCTAAGTGTTTTGAGCGCAATATTGTTGTTTAAATTGAAAGATCACGTAGTTTCAATTAAGTGCACCACAAACTATTTAAAGTATCATCATAAACTCAATCATCTTGCGTGACACAACTTACCCATTGAGTACTTTTGATACATATGATATGACTTTGAGGATTGCAGTGATGTATATGTAATGCATACTGACGATGCTGAAAACCGTCGGGTATCAATTTGGGCCGTTTAATCTAGGGGAATATGAACGAGGGATGGTTTTTTAGGTGGATTTAGACTGAGTTTGAGAGTTCCTCTCTCAAGTTGCCTATGTATCCTGTTGATTTTCGCCCGTGAGCGAAGAGTGAAACCAAGGACCCTCGATGATTTATTGTCTTATCCATTTTTGTCTAAGTACCTAACCATGAACCGATCTTTCTAATTTCTTTTTACAAGTGGACACTTATCACATTTTCAGTTCATTCCTTAAGATGAGCTTAAGATACAACTTAGTGTCTCCACATATGGATAAAGAACTTAACCAAACTAAACACATAAGCTCAGAACCTACCTAGGCAAAATACTATAGGGGGTCATCAGAAGTCTGAGTTGGCGTATAGGCAGGCCTATTGACGCTTAAACGCTACGAAAGACTTTGTAGATCACATGCGGATAGATTTCTAGTGCACAACAACTATGCTTGCACATATTTCTTGCAATTTTGACTCGGATTAACCAAAATAATGATATAAGTCACGAAACACGTGCTTAAAGTTGTACTTCAACTTTAAACGTGAGCTTTTTGTACACAACCTTATAGACATAATATCTACATCATAATAACAACAAGATAATACTAAACTTATAGGTTTCTTACATTCATACAACATATGTAGTTGCCAATGATGCTTATCTCAATCGTTAAGCTGGGGCCCATATCCCTCTTGGTTCGAGTCCAATTGTGTGCATGTATGGGTTGTACTCGTAGTAACAAGTTCATTAGTTAACAATTCAAAACATAACTTAGACATGTCATTTAACATGTATAACCATGTACATTCGCTATGACATGAAAAAAAAAGGACAATGGTTATAAATGACAAAAAATGAATAAGAAATTATCAAAAAAGACAAGTAGATTAAAAAATAGTGAAAAATGATAAAAGACATCTGAAAAAACGAAATTATCCTTGCAATATTTAACAACTTCAATTCCACTATTAAACAAATTCATTAAAACTATCAAACAAATCCACCAAAACAAAACAAAAATAAAAAAAACGGGAGAAGGGAATATCGTCCTGTGTAATAACAATTTGTTCTTTTTATCATTATATATTGAATTCACTGGACTAAATACAGTTAATAGATAAATTTTATCTTTTTTAACATTTGTTAAAAATAAAAAATAAATATCACGCCGCCAAATAATTTTCCTTTTCCAAGCCAATTTCCAACGACCAGTGTATTACGTTTTTGAATTTGCGTGTCCTTTACCTTTTCAAATCTAACTGAATTTATTAACTTTGGAATTTGATCTCTTTTGCAAAAAAAAATTAAAAAAAAATCCAGTCTCCTTTTCGAATTCTGCGTCCGTGCTTGAGCTTCCATGGAGATCTCCCTTTCACTAGCTTCCCATTCAAACACTCGACTCCTTCTCCCCCTTTCTGGGAACTTTACTCCAATTATTTGTCGGAAATTCCCTAGATTCATTCCCGATTACGGTCTTCATCTTAATCTCAAATCGAAGATTTCATGTTCAAAAGGCTCGATTATCAAGTGTCAAAGCGTTATTGAAGATGACGGATTCATTATCGAAGATGTTCCTCATCTCGCTGATTTCCTCCCTGATTTACCGGTACATCTCGTAGTGATAATCGGAAGTGAAATTTCTTGATAAAAATGCTATATTATTTTATATTGTATATGCTCTTCTTTGATTCAGATTGCTGATTGAAACAGAATCGTCGTAATCCCGTGGATTTGTGTATTATAGTTAGGTGATTTTGTTTCTGATTTAAGCTTTTTTGTGAAACGGTGTTTCTACTGGTAGAGATTTTCAGCTTCATGCTGTGGATGTTCTTAGCTTGTCACTTGCTTTAATCATGTAGTCTTCCTGAGAACTGTCTTTGTTCTTTGTTCATTTGCTTCTAGCTTAAAGATCACAAACACGTTTAGTTTTGTTTGGGGAAACTCTGTACTGTAAGTTCATGTAAGTTTCAGTTGATTGTTAGCTAGTATGCAAGTATCATGCTACACTTCATGTTATGATGGCATTATAGCATCAAGGCCGACTTGTCTAACATGGTTATTAAATGTTCCCAGTCATTTACGAATCCGCTAAAAAAGAGCCAAGCTTATGCTATTGTGAAGTACGTTTTCCTCTCCATCCCTGTAATTGTGGTGCTTGAAATGAAATGGTTGTTTATTTACATTTGCATATCGTAATCGTTCCAGGGAAACATTTGTCAGTCCGGACGACGTGGTTGCAGAGAAAGTACGTTTTTTCTTTCCATTTTTTGTTACATCATCAGCATACTATTTGAAATAAACGAATTATTAGGTGTTTTTTCCAGATTGTGGTTAGGAAGGGTAGTCCCCGTGGGATACATTTTAAACGTGCAGGGCCTCGTGAAAAGGTAAGTCTGTCTATTGAAATACCTGGAAAGTTTGTTCTTGAAGCAATCATGTGGATGTTATTTTGCCCTTTCAGGTCTATTTCGAATCAGAGAAAGTGCGTGCTTGCATTGTGACCTGTGGGGGTCTATGCCCTGGATTAAATACCGTGATCCGTGAGATAGTGTGTGGCCTCTATAATATGTATGGCGTGGATGATGTTCTTGGGATCCCGGTGAGTGATGCAAGGGTATTCCCTTCATTTTGATGTTTCTAATTCTCGAAAAGAGCTCGCAGATGACTGTGTGAATATGTGCTTCATTATTAAGGTCAAAGGCTTTATTGTTTTTTTTCTTTTCCTTCGGGCAATTTAATTTAAGTTAAGAGAATAAAATTTTCATTTTCGTATTATACATTTTGGTATCATGACATTCTTAAAGGTTTACAGGGTGGATACAAGGGATTTTACTCCCAGAACACTATCAAGTTGACAACAAAGCTCGTTAGTGATATCCACAAACGCGGTGGCACGTTTCTTCAAACTTCCCGAGGTGGTCATGATACCAAGAAAATAGTTGATAACATTCAGGACCGTGGTATAAATCAGGTAGTACCGTTTTCTTGAAGAAAAACAAAATGAGAAGGTGACAATTTGTTTCTGATTGTTCCTAAACGCTTTACCTTCTGATGAATTCAGGTATACATAATTGGAGGAGATGGCACTCACAAAGGAGCAACTGCTATCTACAAGGTATGGAAATAAATTGATACCAATCTGTTTCTTTATGTTCTTCTGTAAAAACATGAGAATCAAGCTGGTTCCATTTTGTCAGGAAATTGAAAAACGTCGTTTACCAGTGGCTGTGGTTGGAATTCCAAAGACGATAGATAATGACATTGCTGTAAGTTCTGTCTAGCAAACATGTCTTATCAAGAATGTAAATTATCCTCTCATAAACTATTGAGTGAATTTTAGAAGCCAGACAATATCATGAGAATGAACGGTGATATTCTTCATATATTATTATATTTATTTTCGGAATGCTATATGCCTCATCATGGAGCATTCTTGACTGCTTTTGCAACTCCTAACCATCCAATCTGCATATCATTGTTCTGAACCTGCTGATGTCAGGATTTCAGTTTTCTGTGATGCTTTTGCCAACTGAATAAACACCGAATGTTGGCTGCTTCCAGATTTGGTGCCAGACATAGGGACGTAATGTATTTCAATCTTCGAGTTTCTACTATTCAACTCTTCCTGTAATTCAATCTCTAAAATTTGCACATGACATGTCAGAACAGTGCGCTTATCAAACTGCCCGTAAACTTGAAGCTGATGTTGTTACTAGTTATCAATTTCAGTTGACAGTTAATGGTTGCAAAGATGATATTGAATAGCTACTGAAAAATGATTGGATCCAAATTCTTCAAGTGGCTTGGTTACTAAAAATGCGGCTATGATTTTGTTTGGCCCTCATTTTCTTCTCTCCCTTTGTTCAAAGATTGTTGGTTCAACTTTTTCTTAAGTTTGTTCTTAATTTTAGTTGTTAATATATCTTTAATAAAAAACTGCAAGAACTATGTTGTTTTGCAAAACTGTAAGAAGTATGTTGTGTATAACTAATTTATGGGTTTAGGTGATAGACAAAACTTTTGGATTTGATACTGCTGTTGAAGAGGCTCAGAGAGCCATTAACGCTGCACATGTAGAAGCTGAATGTGTGGAGAATGGAGTTGGAATAGTAAAGCTCATGGGCCGATATAGTGGTAAATATGATTAATATTTTGTGGCTTTTGAGTCTCCTGAACGTTAGCTTATTGCATATTGTTATATTCCAGGGTTTATAGCTATGTTTGCTACACTGGCAAGCCGAGACGTGGTAAGACCTGATGAGCTGAACCTATGTCCTTTTATCGAAGATATAATATGCTGTTGATTTCCGCTTGACATTGCTGTGGAATAGCAATTTTATTATCCTTGTTCTTTAATGTTTGTATTGAAACCTGCTAGTATGTTGGATGTGTTTGTATACCTTTTGGCGACATGTTTAACCCTCCTTGGAAATTCATCACTTATGGACTTTAATAGGACTGTTGCTTGATTCCGGAGTCTCCATTTTACTTGGAAGGAGAGGGCGGCCTCTTTGAATACATCGAACGTCGCCTCAAAGAAAATGGGCACGTTTTAATTGTGCTGGCAGAGGGAGCAGGTCAAGAATATGTGGCCCAGGGTGTGCAAGCTGTTAATGGGACAGATGCATCAGGAAACAGGCTACTTACGGATGTCGGTCTTTGGCTAACACAAAAAGTAAAGGTACGTGGTAGTCGCAAATCGAGTTGCCAATTGCCATATAAGCAGGATTTTTTGGTCTTCCATTAACAGACGCCACGTGAAATAGCTTCATAATTAGCAATTTACTTATTTTCCTTTGCTTGGCGTTGATTTCGTCAAATCATAATTAGTCTGCCAGGCTATTTACTTCCATTTAGGGTTTTTGTCATGTTCTTATGTATAGATGGATGAAGTTTGAATTTCACCTTAGCCATTTTTCTTCATGTAACAGGATCATTTCACGAATGTTCGGCAGATGGCAATAAACATGAAATATATAGGTACTGTGGGTTCTCCCTGAACTTATTTAAAGGAATTTAAAGTTGAGATGTAATGGACTTTGTAACTTGGGTTAACGACTTTAGGCCGAACAAAGGACAATGAGCCTATGTAGTCATTGAATCCTTGTACATATTGTGCAGATCCAACTTACATGATTCGGGCTATTCCGAGTAATGCATATGATAACATCTATTGCACACTCCTTGCTCAAAGTGCTGTTCATGGAACCATGGCTGGCTTTACAGGCTTTACAGTTGGACCAGTTAATAGCCGACATGCTTATATTCCTATACATGTAAGCACTCAGATAAGCATATTTTTGGTCATTGCTTTTATATTAATTTAGCGGATGTTATGATACCGTGGAGTTTCTTGAATTACATAAACGTGTTTGTGTAGCGTGTGACAGAGACTACGAACACTGTCAAGCTGACGGATAGGATGTGGGCACGGCTTCTTGCATCCACAAATCAACCTAGTTTCATACAGAAGCCTGAAAGTATGCAGGAAAGACCAAATAAAGAAACTTTAGATGTGATTGATGATAACATGAGGCTCAATTCTATCTAGACCCTTTTTTGTTCGGAATTTTTTCTTACATGGCACTCCACATGTAGCGCGTGACCATATAGCACAATCTGAACCATCACTTTTCAATCCGAGTTTGAAAATGCGGAGCAGTGTCTTGCGCATCGTCCATTCTCCGCATATAGAGTGGCCATGTAAAAAAAAAAAAAAAAAAAAAAACTGCCATTACACTCTCTTGACATATTATCAATTGATATAGAAATGTAAGAATAAAACCTGGATGTGTATTCTTTCCTCAAATCAGGTAGGAAAAGTTTAGCCTAGACAAAATTATTGCTTATTGATTTTCATTTATTGATTCACCAAATTGATAATGTTCTGATTTCTTACTAATGATTTTTGAATTACTTCCACATATGCGCGGCAAAGTTGTCTTTATTCTTTTCATTTTTTTAAGCTCTGCAATCTTTCCATTAAACGCTAAAAACCGACGCGGATTAAATATTTCAGTTGAAACAAAAATAATGAAATAATATAGTAACCTTTTCCCAATTGAACAAACAAATCCTAATTTAGTTTACACTTTATGTACATTTACATACTCTCAAAACCTACTAAACACTTAAATTGAAGAAAAGGAAAATTCAACAGCAGAAAAAGACGACTACTTAGAATCACCTCTCTCTTACGCCAGGTGCATTTTGTTGTATATATCATATACATATATGATACTGTATATTATATCACGTCTTTAGTGACATTATATATATATATATGTAGCCTAAACTTGGATTAGTGGTGACAGTGGCGGCAACTCGTAAATTCCCTTCACATCACCACTGTCCCAAACCGCCGTCCAACACGACGGCGTTAACGGCACCTCCGCCGCAATTTTACTGTCCTCGGTTTTGCCGTTGCTGCCCGAATACGTTGACTCCTCTCTTTTCACCTCTTTTTTACTCACCGTCGTCTCTGTTTCCCGAGCCCTTTTCATCCCGACCTCCGCCGCCTCCCGCTCGTCGGCCTTTTTGGGCAATACAGTATTCTCCACTTCATGAGGGAAATTCAGTATAGCCTTGTTTCCTCTCAGCTTAAACGCAGCGGAATCATACGCTTTCGCCGCCTCCACCGCCGTGTCAAACGTCCCTAGCCATACTCTAGCCCCTTTCCGATTCGGGTCACGAATTTCAGCTGCGAATTTCCCCCATGGCCGACGTCTAACGCCTCGGTAGTGCTTCTTCTCACTGGAGGTCGAACAGTCAGCATCTCCAACCGTATTAACCGCAGATTTCTCGATTATTTTCCCCATTTCAAACATTTTATTCGCCGAAGGAATAGCTATGTTCATTACAGGCTTTCGATCATTGAAGCTACGGGCAGCTTGTTTTAAAGGTCTAGAAGGAGCCATTATTTCCGGCTTCCTTTCAAATTGAAACTGATTATTCTGATCAAAAGAGTTCAATAACTGATCAGTAACCGAGTTTGAAGCAATAATTGACTTCAAGAAGTTGGAATTTTCATTTTGAGCAGCAAATTCAGGCTCGAAATCACAGATGGACTGACAGTAATTTGCATCAGTACTACTCGTGGAAGTTTGGCTTTCAGTAAGTTGCTCAGAAAAGCCATAATCTTCCATGAACATGAAATCGTTAAGATCAAGAACTTGTTTAATCATTTCAAGATTACAACTTTCATCAACTGAACTCATTTCAAAACTACAAAAATCAGGTGGGTCTTTTCTTTTCTTTTCTTTTCTTTTTTGTTTTTCTATGGATGGAAAAAGGTAAGAAGATTTGAATTTTGAGTGGAAGGTGGGTAGTGTGGTGAAGAGTATATAAAGGAGTAGAATTTTGTAGGGTATATGGAAACAGAGAAGAAAGAAAAAAGGAAGGTTCTTACCCTCAAATAAAGAAAAAAAGAGGGAAGGTTCTTTGGAGGGTTCGTGGGTATGTGAAGGAAGTAACCTGTGGCTGTGGGTCTACTAGAGATATCCAAAACGTGGGGGAGACTTAGAATTGAATTGAAGGGATGCAGCTTTCCTTGCTTGCGTACAAAATGTATAATAATTGCTTTTGCGTCGTTTTCCTAGTTTTGGTGTTGGTTAGACGTTGTATTACGGGTGCGGATCCTCTGTTTTTGTATCCCAGTTTTTCCCAGCTTTTCACTAGATATCCAGGTGGATATCTGTGTTCGTTTTTTTATATTTTATTTTTCACTAGATATCCACCCTGGATATACAGTGAAAAAAACTTCTGAAAAATGGGATCTAAGTATAGGATCTGCACTATATTACGATGGGGTTTGGACCGGAAAAAGGAAAACGGAGGAAATCACACCAACATTTCATCAATTAAGTAGAAATACAGCTTTTTGAATTTTTTTTATAAATGACAAATTTATTTTTTTTCATATTCAGGCCCCCTCACCCTCCAAAAAAATAAAAAAATAAACACATTGTTTCTTTTATCCATCTTTTTTAAACATTCATATTTTTCGATCTAAAACTCTACATTTAAAAACACTTTCGCCAATTTTTATTCTTTCATGCTCTTTATTTTGAGAGCACATATTTCGACTTGATTTCAGAAAATCCGATGTCGAAATTCATTATCGTTCGAAATTCTCGATCGATATTCACTGATTTTCGGGATTCACTGGGGAGAATCACTGAATGAATTTCGATAATGAATCTCACAAAACACGATGTATTGATATCGAACCAAGTCTCAAAACGAAGAGCATCAAAAAATAAAAAATTTAGTGAAATTTTTGTCACGTTTGATGATCTAAATCAAAAGATATGAGTGTTTGAAAATTGGGTAAAGAAGAAAAAAAAAAAAAAAAAAAAAGGTCCCACGTAACAACAGGCGTGCGCTTTTTTTAAAATTTTTTTTTTCCCTTTTTACTTTTGACTATAAAAATTAGGGGAAATGTTGGAGAAAGACATAAATATTTCATTAATTGAGTAGAAATGATCTTTTAAACTTTTGCATAAAGAAAAACTATTTATTCATTTGTTTAAATTCAATTATCATTTAAATTCACTAATATTCAAAATTCATTGTTTAAATTCATTTGATTTTGAGATTCACTATCGAAATTCACTTTTTTAAGGATTCATTTGAGGAGATTCATTTGATTTTCGAGGATTATTTGTTTGTTCTTCCATTTATAAAAATTATCATAGTTGTCTTCTCTCTATAAAAAAAATACGTAAATTATCATGTTATTTAAAAATATTTGAGATTAATTATCTTTATCTCTAATTTCCCATAAAATTATAGATATTATTCTTCTACCAATAAAAAAATAGGTGGATTGAAGAAAAATGATAAAAAAAATTACAAAATGAATAAATAGGAGACTCCTTTTTTTTTTGTTGTAAAAAGGACAAAAAAAATTCAAACGGATAAAATTACCCCGATTATAACAACGCCTCCGGAAATTGATAAAAAGCAACTCATCTTCTTCTTTTGATTTGTTTTTTTTAAACACCCGTAACTTTTGATTTATAATTCCGATCATCAAAATTTTTTCACCAAAATTCATATTTTTTTTTCCTCTTTAATTTGAGCCCAAATACGATACCCTTCCGATGTAAATTTTGAAAGACGAAATAATATTTGCATTAACCGGAGCGTTTTTTTATAAACGACCGTAATTTTTGATTTAGAACACCGATCAGCAAAATTGTTTCACCAAAGTTCATATTTTTTTATCTTTATTTTGAGACCTCATTTGATACCTTTTCGACGTAGTACTTGAAACCCGAATTTATTGCAGCGTTTACGGTAACACGGTAACACAGTAACACCAACCTTGTTTATCATCAAATAGAAGCTCAAAAGCATCATAGATACATCCTTAAATCAACCCTTGTTGCCAAGAAATGTGATTGTTAATAAGGATAAGTATATACATATGGAAGGCACACTAAGGTATACAAAAACCACCAGAATTGTCTATCACAAAAGAAATGCCCTAACATCCTGGGCCCAGAAACCCAAAAAACCTTCAAAATCAAATTCCGATAGTCAATTCAATTGCAGGATTTTGACAGCCCACCCTAGAATGATACTGAATTCAAGCTTATTCTTTAAATTCTGGCATATTCAACAGAGGGTAACTCGAGACACCAGATCGCTTTAGTGGAATATTCTCTGAGTGATCCTCTCACATGAACACCAAAGCAAGCTGCAATACATGTGAATAAGGGTTAGAACATGATGAAGTAGCATTCCAGAGTTCAACACAGTAACACAGTAACACAACCAATTATGTGTTCCTCTTCAACTTCTCAAAACACTTTTCAGTACTAATAATCACAGAAAACAAATATACATTGCATTTCTTATCCATTAATGACTGAAATATCATCATTAGTATGCTTCCCAATGTAAGGGAAGGGGTTTGAAGCACACTACAACCGATCCTTTTCTGAAAAGAAAAAAAAACATTGCAACTTTCTGTATATTTGAACAAAGTAGAATAAGGCAACAACATGAAGTCAATAATGATTTGAAGGTTTTCAACCCTATTGGTTTTTCGCTCTCCAAAAATCGATTTCACACCTTATTCTTGGCGTATATATGGTTGAAAATCTCACAACCTGATGTGATATTAATGATAACACAATAACACCCCCCAAAACTAGTGTATTAGAAAGCTTAATGATATGAACCAAGTGAACAACACAATCAATCTTCTTTAAAACATCATAGATGCATCCTTAAAGCCAACCCTTAAACTATGGGATCACCAATATTATCAACCACAATAGACTTACCATTATTTGTGTTCTCAACAGAACTATTAGTTTCAGCTCCATGGTTATCAAAAGAGTTGACAATGGTAACTTCAATATCTGCCTTCAATTTTTTATATGTGTGTGTGTGTGTGTGTGTTTGTGTGTGTACAAATAGAATAGTGAAATGCAAGAAGCTGCAAATTTCCTCACTTGTTGCTCGAACAATTTCAAACAAGCTTTATCTCGAATACCAGGCATATCACTTAAAACTCCCAGGTCCATTGCTTCCATATACCTACAAATATTCCAACATCACTGAAATCCTTAAAACTTAGCGACCATTGGGATCTACAACTTCATGATAATATAATTATAATATATATCAACAATATCGCTAGCTCATATCACACAGGATAGGTCCTACCGCTTCTTCACAATCTCGGTTTACGAATAATTCTACTACAAAGTTGACCCACTAATTTCTTCGCTTTCGACATTTCATCTCCTCTTAGTTGGGTGGTGAATCGATTGCTCTACTAATTACTACCATTTAATCCCTTGCTCTTCGTTCCTCTGCAATGCTCTCTTCCGCCACATGTCTGCTCCAACTCATGTTCTCCCTCTACAAATCTTGGAGGCTGTTCCCCCATTAATACTTGCGTCGTCATCATCCCGAGCATTAACAAAACCATGATGGATGTAGCAATACTTTCGCCTTACCTACCACCGATGGTCGGAACCCAGGTCGGCTGGCCATCATCCCGGAGTTCGTCTTTTCGTGTTCACAGAAAAGCTTCGGTCAAAAAATGCGCCCGGTGTTGCGCTTTTTCCTCCATTTTTCCGGCGTCTTCTGAGTGAGTGGACCTCGCCGGTGATGGTTAGCATAAATAAAGGCAACGACTTTATTTCACCTTCAAGATGATATTTAGGTGGGTGCGTTATATTAGGGGTAATTTAGTCCGGAGGAAAATATTTTGTCCTTAAATCAATAAAAAAAATGAGTGTGGATTAAAATTTATTTACAGGGCGGAAAGTGGAGTAAAACCTAATATTCCTTTTAATATTTTTAGGCAAAATATTATATTTTTTTCTGGGATTGACTAACAATATTGCATTGTTTAGTGTGAAATAAAAATAATGCATTTAATATTATATTGGAATGTGAGAAGACCTTATAATATGGAAAAAGTCTAAAAAGCTACAATGTCCTATATTGAGGGACGGATGGAGTATTAATTTTGATAACATATAATAGTAATAGAATATAACCATAACTAGAAATTGAATCTGATCTAATGAAAAATGTTATTGTATTCACATATCAACTAACGTTGTCATGATAAAAATAGAATCTACTTCACCGAGATATAAATAAAAGGGGGAAATGATTGTTATTCTATATTGACTTGACTGGGGGAGATGATTGTTATTATACATTGACTTGTCATCTTTTGAGTCTTTTGAAATTCTTTTTTTAGCGGATCTTTTGAAATTCTTTATTGTGAAAAAACTTGAAATTGGAAATAAAAGGAAATAATCTTGGGTAGTAAAAACCAAATCATCGCTACCTATTCGTCGTGAGCATGGAACTCCTCTGCAAGAACATTAACGAGGCTGTTGAACAGGGCCGGTGGAAGCCGCTGAGACTTTCGAAGGAGGGACCACCAATCTCACATATCTTTTTTGTTGACGATTTAATTCTCTTTGGAGAAGCATCAATCGAGCAAGCCAAGGTTATGGAATGGGTGCTTAGTCAGTTTTATTTGTGCTCAGGGCATAAAATCAGCACTGCCAAATCAAAAAAATTTGCGTCCAAGAAAGTGTGTGCTACAGTTCGAAACGAGATAGAGCGGGCCCTTTCAATGCAATGCACCTCATCACTTGGTACTTAGTTAGGGGTACCTCTTATCCAGGGCAGGCAGAGGGCTTCCCACTACACTTATTTGGTTGATAACATGAAGAGGAAACTGGCAAATTGGAGATCTAAAATGCTTTCGAAAGCAGGCAGAAGCATCTTAATCAGAAGTTCTCTGGCCACCTAACCTTTCTATGCGATGCAAACTACCAAGTTACCGAGCTCCATAATTCTAAATATGGAATGTGTATGTCATGATTTCTTATGGGGGGCGATGGCGACACTAGGAAAATGCACATGGTGTCCTGGGATAAAATCCGCAAGTCGAAGCAGGAAGGGGGTCTCGGCTTCCGTAGACTTCATGAAATGAATTTAGCTTTGCTGGTAAAATTGGTTTGGCAACTTTTGTACAAGAAGATGCTCTTTGGGTCAAAGTCTTGTCACAGAGGTATAAAGAATTAACGGCGAGCCCGAAACAGGGGTGCTCCAATATTTGGCGGGGCATCTGTAAAGCTTATGTTGTGTTGTGGAGGGGACTCTCAATTCAAAATGATGATTGCATTTGAAAGACGATCCCAAGCGAGTGTATTCAGTTTCCTCGGATGGCAGACTCAAAATAATCATTCTGGCACAGAAAGTGAAGATGAACAATGGAATCAGATTTTGAGATTGAAAGGGCCAGCTCGAGGTAACTACTTTTTGTGGAGTACTAAGCATGAAGCTATTTTAGTCAGTAGCGTTCTTGCACAAAGGTCAGAGGCACATTATCCCCTCGCCGATTTGCTCTATACGTGGCGAGGAAGCAAAGACTGTGCTACATCTCTGTGAGATTGCCCGGAGGCGAGTACAGTTTGGTGTTTAAGCATGCCACGAGATAGTTGGAGAGCCTTTTGGCGCTAGCACTGTGGAGGCATGGATACGGCTGAACCTCCATAGGGAGGTGGGAGATACTTTGGGGTCTCTTGGTAAAATAAAAAAAAAATCTCCCAGACTTCAATTTGTTCCTCTTTCAATTGTCTGTTGTAGCATAGATATGCACACTTAAACTGCTTCATCGTCACTGTCAAGAACGAACGTGGAAGGAGGTTTGGAATCATTGATTCTAGACGAAACATCACAAACATACTTTGCCGGCTCCAAGTGAAAGATGTGCTTAGATGCCGATGTGTCGTCAAGAGATGGAGGGATTTAACTTCAACTCAACAATTTCGTGGATTTGCATAAAGAACAAGGTATGTCCCATATGATTCTTGTTGATACTGGTAAGAGAAAAGATCGAAGGGACCAATTCTTTTTCGATAAATGGTGGATATCTGCGAGAAAGAAACCAATTATTTTTAGAATGCATAGTTACCCTCTGTATCGTACTGAATTCTCTCAAGATGGCTTGCTTGTCCTGAGATCGAGATGTTTACACGAATGGCTGATTGTTAACCCCACTAATCGTGAAAAGTTGCGAATAATTTTTTTTCCAGAGCATGCTTGGATAACTAAGGTTTATAGAATTTATTTCAACCCAAACCTGAAAGAATACTACACAGTATTGAGAGTAACTTTGGATGTAGGTGTCTGGCCGTGACCCATTGCTTACAAGATTCTTAATTTTGGGGCCTAAGCCACGCTTAACTAGTTTATCCACCCTCCCCACGCAATGTAGGTTGGGGACCTGTCGCAATTGGTGTTAAATTTGGAGAAATAGTTATTGAATCCAATAACACACTCTTTGTCTGTAATCTCAAGCAAGGATATTTGGGAGAAAGAAATATAGTGATGATTCTTTTTTGTATTCTCATGGTTTGTGTCTTTCTTCTCTGAAAAATTGCAAGCCCGTGATACGTATCGGGACTAGAATGAAGAAGTGCCAGGACTGCGATAGCTTAATTAGACAAAGAGGACATCTCAAGCTCAAATAGCATAGTCAGCAAGCACGTACCTAGATGTCACAGAGGGGACTGCAGCCTGTGATATATAGTGAATAGCGATGAAGGTAAAAAACTTGGGATTCTAGCCGGGACTAGAGAGTTGGATCTTCTACATATGTAGATAGAGAAGTGATAAAGGCGTGTCTGTTTACTGACTCCAAAAGAGGAGGAGAACGTACATGATCACAACATTGCATGAATAATCATAGCACTGCAATTCCTTGGTCAATAAGAATTCTGTAATATGAATTGAAATAGACTTGGTATTTAATGACTTGGTTTATGGCTTATTCATTTCAAGTTTGGTATCTTTTATATCTCCATTGAATGTTTTACGGAATTAGTTTTCTTCATTGTATGTATCTCTTGTATCGTTACCTTTATTTTGGTTCTCCATTCCTAAGCTTGCTGATTACTTTTCTGGTTTTTTGGTGTGGCTTTTACGGGAAATTTTGGCTTAGTATCTCCACATAAAGGGAAATCACGAGTATTGTGATTTGAACCACACAGTTTAAATCCAGGATTTAAACCACCACCCGGCTTTTACTCCTTGTCTATTTCTTTTTTCTTTTTGGTTTTGAGAAGAGTCTATTTCTTTTTGATTCCGACTTTCTGCATTGTAAGGAAAGGTTGACTTGGGTTTAGTTTGAGTTCCTTCCTTTTAAATTGTGGTTATACTGATAACCAAATAAAAAATTATTTAACCCGATTATAAAGTATTATAGTGATAAATTAATATTGTGGTATTTATTAATTATGTTATTTGGAAACCGAACACATCGGGCAAATTTTCAGTCAACTCGGCCTACCACGAAATCCACCACCCCGAGGAAGCCCATGGGACAACATATGGTGTATCATTTGGTCCATCAGGGGGCCACTACGAGGAAATCTCCTGTTATGGCAAATCCACCAAGATGCTCTTTCAAGTGTAGGTCTTCTGGCTGCGAGATCTATTAGTGATGATGGTGCTTGTCCCATTTGTGGCAATTATCCATAAACTAGGTAGCATGTTTTTAGAGATTTCCCCTGGACTCACGACACGTGGAAACATGTCATTCAATGGTAACACTGGAACCACTTTGCTTTCAATCACGACACCCTTTCCTGGTTGGAGAATGGTTTGAAAATAAACATGTATAAGTACAATAACGCCACGTTCTGGAAATTTTTGTTCTGTTAGATTGTGATGAGTCTGTGGTACTGGAAGAATAAAGAAAGCCACCACTCTGATTTTCCACGACCCCTGAAGTTGAGATCTTTATCTCTGAAGCTGTTCGCCGAGTCTGCGAACTTAGACTAATTTGCCCTTGATTTTTCGATTTACGTTTTTTAATACACGCAGTACGCATGCGGCGTTTTGTCAACCACAGCGATTAACTTTATTAATAAAATATCCGATTCCGGAAAAAGTAGAGAAAAAAATTACAGAAAAAGCAAGAAACCTTGCTGTGCCTCTTCCTCCTTCTGTTCGCTGTTCGGTCATTTCTCTTTGAGGGAAAATTCATGTAGCGATAATCCGAATTAGGGTTTGCCAAAAAAAATTGAAATTAAAAAATCTCCCCCTACAAAAAAAAAAAAAATCTCCCCAGACTTCAATTTGTTCCTCTTCCGAGTGTCTGTTGTAGCATAGATATGCACACTTCAACTGCTTCATCATCACGGTCAAGAACGAACGTCGAAGGAGGTTTGGAATCATTGATTCCAGACGAAATCATCACCGATATACTTCGCCGGCTCCAAGTGAAAGATGTGCTTAGATGCCGATGTGTTGTCAAGAGATGGAGGGATTTAACTTCAACTCAACATTTCGTGGATTTGCATAAAGAACAAGGTATGACTCGTATGATTCTTGTTGATACTGGTAAGAGAAAGCATAAAAGGGACCAATTCTTTCTAGATAAATGGTGGATACCTGCGAGAAAGAAACCGACTATTAATAGAATGCATAGTTATCCTCTGTATCATACTGAATTCTCTCAAGATGGCTTGCTTGCCCTGAGATCGAGATGTTTGCACGAATGGCTGATTGTTAACCCAACTAATTGCGAAAAGGTGAGGATAATTATTTCACTAGAGCATGCTTTGAAAGAGGTTTGTGGAATTTATTTCAACCCAACCTTGAAAGAATACTGCACCCTATTGAGACCGCGTGGTCCGCGACCCATTGCTTACCAGATTCTTAATTTGGGGCCCAAGCCACGCTTGAGAGATATTAGCAACCCGTATAAAGATCGTACTCAATACTCGAACTTTGGATGGAGGCACTCAATATTGGTTGACGAATTTCTTTATTGGATGGTTGATCCGTTAAAACCGGATGAGCTATGGGGCCATGGAGATATCATAGAATTTGACATCGGAAGTGAAGAATTCAAGTTGATGAGATATCCTGCACAAAGAACCGTGAAGTATGGTTTATGCATAAATTTATTGAACGTTGATGGTGTTCTAACCTTGGTTCAGTTTTCCAGAGGAGAGGGGCATGCTGATGTGAATATATGGACTTTGAAAGATCGTGCTTCAGAATCGTGGACAGGCTCTCATTATTGTGTAAGTCTTGTAGTTTATCCACCCTCCCCACGCAATGTAGGCTGGGGACCTGTCGCAATTGGTGTTAAATTTGGAGAAATAGTTATCAAATCCAATAACACACACTTTGTCTGTAATCTCAAGCAAGGAACAACAAGGATCTTTGGGAGAAAGAAATATAGTGATAATTCTTTTTTGTATTCTCATGGTTTGTGTCTTTCTTCTCTGAAAAATTGCAAGCCCGTGATACGTATTGGGACTAGAATGAAGAAGTGCCAGGACTGCGATAGCTTAGACAAAGAGGACACTTCAAAGCTCAAATAGCATAGTCAGGAAGCACCTAGATGTCACATAGGGGACTGCAACCTGTGATAGTGAATAGCGATGAAGGTGTAAGGACTTGGGATTCTAGGGACTAGAGAGTTGGATCTTCTACATATGTAGAATAGAGAAGTGTTAAAGTCATGTCTGTTTACAGGCTCAAAAAGAGGAGTAGAAACATTGCATGAATAATCATGGCACTGCAATTCCTTGTTAAATAAGAATGTCCTGGTAGTATGAATTGAAATAAACTTGGTATTTAATGACTTGGTTTATGGTTTTTTGTTCATTTTCTACGCATTTTCACTATGCATTCAATAGATCACGGTTCACTTACGTGTGTATTGAATGTATCATTGATAATAAGCACTCCTGCTATTATTCGCTTTTCACTGGACGAAGACTACATACGTCTATTCTCTAAGCCTTCCTGGCAGGTTGGAAGTATAAACCAACACGGGTCTTTAAGTGGACACCGGAATTTCATGTAGACAAGTAATCACCCATAATACCACTTTGGTTATCTTTACCAAAGCCCCTAGTGAACAAAAGCTTTATCGTTTCATTGGTTTCAACTTTTGGACATCCACTTTGCTTGGATGGTGCCATCATCAACTTACATAAACCATCCATAACTAAAGCTCAAGCTGAAATTGATGTTCTTAATTAACCCCCACTAGCTAGGGTTTGTGTCCAGCACGAAAATAGTACCAGTTTTTGGCAAAATATAATTGGGGAGGACGAGATACCGGCTTATTGTGATCATTACTGGTATTTGGGTCATTCTGAACATAACTGCATAGTCAAAAACCCCAATCTTGAACGCCAAGACCCGCAAAAGAACCACAGAAAAGAAAAGCAGGAATCTGAGTTCATTCATAGTAATAGGTATGGTCTATCACGTATATTGTCGTATGTTATCACTATAAGTTATGATTTATAATCAGTAATCAACAATTTTATTTATTTATAAATAAATTTTTTAAGAAACTATATCAAGTCGAATCAAACCTTTAACTTCAAAAATCTTTTGAGTTTGGGTTATAACGACTTTATAAAGAGTAATTAAAAAACCGCCAAAAACAAGACGATGTTCACTCATGGCTCGTGCTTCCTCCTTCTCTTCGGTCATTTCTTTTTGAGGAAAAATTCAGGTAGCAAGAATCCGAATTAGGGTTTGCCAAAAAAAATTCAAATTCAAATTTTCTCCCTAAGCCTTCAATTTGTTCCTCTTCCAATTGTCTGTTGTAGCATAGATATGCACACTTCAACTGCTTCATCATCGCGGTCAAGACCGAACGCCAAAGAAGGGTCGGAATCATTGCTTCCGGACGAAATCATCACCGATATACTTCGCCAGCTCCAAGTGAAAGGTGTGCTCAGATGCCGATGTGTTGTCAAGAGATGGAGGGATTTAACTTCACCTCAACATTTCGTGGATTTGCATAAAGAGCAAGGTATAACTCATATGATTCTTGTTGATACTGGTAAGAGAAAGCATAAAAGGGACCAATTCTTTCTAGATAAATTGTGGATACCTGCGAGAAAGAAACCGACTATTATTAGAATGCATAGTTATCCTCTGTATCATACTGAATTCTCTCAAGATGGCTTGCTTGTCATGAGATCGAGTTGTTTGCACCAAATGCTGATTGTTAACCCCACTAATCGTGAAAATGTGAGACTAATTATCTCACCAAAGCATGCTTGGACAGCTAATGTTTATGGAATTTATTTCAACCAAAACCTGAAAGAATACTGCACACTATTGAGAGTAACTTTGGAATTAGATGGCTCGTTCTGGCCGCCACCCATTGCTTACAAGATTCTTAATTTGGGGCCTAAGCCACGCTTGAGAGATATTAGGAACCCGTTTAAAGATCGTACTCATTACTCGAACTTTAGATGGAGGCTCTCAATATTGGTTGACGAATTTCTTTATTGGATGGTTGATCCATTAGAACCGGATGAGCAATGGGGCCATGGAGATATCATAGAATTTGATATTAGAAGTGAAGAATTCAAGTTGATGAGATATCCTGCGCAAAAAACTGCGACATATGATTTATGCATAAATTTACTGAATGTTGATGGAATTCTAACCTTGTTTCAATTTTCTAGAGGCGAGGGACATGCTGATGTCAATATATGGACATTGAAAGATCGTGCTTCAGAATCGTGGACAAGCTCTCATTATTGTCTAAGTCTTGAAGTTTATCCATTCCCACGCAAAGAAGGTTGGGAGCTTAAAGCAATTGGTGTTAAATGTGGAGAATTAGTTCTCGTATCCAATAAAACACTCTTTGTCTGTAATCTGAAGCAAGGAACAACAAGGATCTTTGGGAAAAAGAAATATAGTAATAATTCGTTTTTTTATTATCATGGTTTGTGTCTTTCTTCTCTGGAAACTGCAAGCCCGTGATACGTATGGGGACTAGAATGAAGAAGTGCCAGGACTGCGATAGCTTAGACAACGAGGACACGCTCGCCGCAAAAATAGCATAGTCAGCAAGCACTTAGATGTCACGGAGGAGACTGCATCCTGTGATAGTGAATCGCGATGAAGGTAAGAACATGGGATTCTAGGGACTAGATAGTTGGATAAGTGATAAATTCATGCATGTTCCTTGGTAATTAAGAATGTATGAATTGAAATAGACTTTGGTATTTAATGACTTGGTTTATGGTTTGTTGATTTCAAGTTTGGTATATCTCCATTGAATGTTTTACAGAATTAGTTTTCTTGATTGTGTCTCTTCTATGATTACCTTTATTATGGTTCTCCATTCCTAAGCTTTGCTGATTACTTTTCTGGTTTTTTTGGTGTGGCTTTTACTCCTTGTCTCTGTTTCTTTCTGATTCTGACTTCCTAAGCATTGGTTTAGTTTGGGGTTTATGAATTTAGTTGAGCTAAGCAATCCAACTACAGGAATTTACTGAATCTGATTTTAGACCAGACTCTCATTTTCCTTTAATTCGGAACGTGAATTATACGTTATAAAAACAGGCGCGATTTCATAAAATTACGGTCGAAAATTTGGGGATGGAAAGAAGTGCCGGGACTGTGATAAATTAGACAAGGAGGAGACCTCAAGTTATATAATGTGTGTAAGCAAGAGACAAGAGTTCTACCCCATGTAAATGATTGTTAAAAACGCATTGCTTCATTTCCTGTAGTATTAGTGTTCTTAAGGGTCAATTGTTAATTGTGAAGGTGGATTCCGGGGATTTTGGGTTGTAAGAATGAAGTTTTTTGGCAATCGGTTATGATGTTTGTTGAGGTCTTTTCCCTTATGTTTTCTTTGGTTCAGGAGTTTTTTGTCAGATGCCGACTGTCCCTTGTTGTTGGACTGCTTGCTGTCAGTTTATTCCGGAGTGGGAAATCTTCTTTTGTGGGCTTCTTTGTACTGTGTTGTAGTGGCAAGTGGCGGAGCCAAGAATTCAGCTTCAGTTTTTGTTTAATGTTCTTTCTTAAGACTAACTCTTCGGAGTTGTATTGTGTTTTTTTTTTTCCTTCTTCTTCTTAAGTTTGGTTGTGAAATTCCCATTTTACCCCTCCCCTACCTTATCACAGCAGCCTGCTGTGTGTAACTGACACACCAGAGGTTCTCTGCTCGGATGGTTGTAATCCGATTTAGCTCTATGTTTTGTATCCTTAACTGTAGTCTGGCTTTTGTAGTATATGCTTCCGTAGTTTGTGGAATATTAGTATGTATAAAAATGATAAAGTAAGATTACTTTTTATGCATAATAAGTTTAAGTTTCTCTTTGCCTGATGTGTTAAACAAGAAGTAATCTTAATTTGATACTGTGATTGTGATTGAATGAATCACAAGACGTGTTTTTTTCAATGAAGTGAATCTGTTGTAGAAGAGGAGACACACCAAATGGGAAACTTATTGTATGGTGAGGGATTTTAGAATGATCTAAATTATGATTATTAAAAGTCTGTCATGTTATCTAGGGACGAAGGATTAATTACCTTGGACGGTATATTTCTTATTTAAAAAGTTAATGCTCATTCCTTACTTTTTCAGTAAATTAAGGAGTTTTGGAGAGTGCAGTGTATGTTAGGGTGTCCACAACGGTACCTTGATACCCCACCTCAAATTAATTTTCAAGTCCCTTTTATCCACAGTGGTCACTTGACATCACCCCAAACTTGTAATTTCCCCTACTCCTCCCTCGACATTTCAAAGGCGGCTGAAGAAACTTTTAAAAGACTTTGTCGTTGAATGGAACAACTTTCTCCTCTTTGGCTAAATTATGTGGTTAGAAATTAAATGTGATGGTAGATGAAAGAGAAAAGTTGTTTATTGGGGGTTGTATAGATGTTGTTTATTGGAATGAAAAAAAAAAATTAGGTATTGAAAAAGTGTAACTAAAACGGAAAACGTTGTGTTTAGAATGAGTAATTGAGGCCTCCTACTGGGGTCGCTCTTATGTTCTTAAATGTTAGCCTTTCATGTTGATACATGTGTTGTTAGATTAATTTTATGTAATAAATATGTACAACAAGAGTGGTTGAATAAAGATGTTGACCTTTTGTTTTTGTTAAATGTTTTCTCCAGCCGAATTGGTTTTAATGCTTTCGCCTTTGTTTATTGTTATTATTATTATTTTTTTCTAGTTCAGTTAAAACTAATCTGTCATTGTTGGTTTAAATATGACATACAAATATACAACTCGTATCCTGGAAAATATTTCACTATTATTATTCGGTAACTTAGTTGCAATTCGTTACCTT
Source organism: Gentiana macrophylla (assembly GCA_026214975.1). Classification (NCBI taxonomy): domain Eukaryota; kingdom Viridiplantae; phylum Streptophyta; class Magnoliopsida; order Gentianales; family Gentianaceae; genus Gentiana; species Gentiana macrophylla. The sequence goes on from CM047806.1 coordinate 17,862,496, forward strand.
GTTTGGTTTCGTGTTGGATTGATGTTTAACTGAGTTATGAGAGAGAATAAAATAAAGTAATGATTATAAAGTTGAAATGTTGTATAGATAAAAAATGATTGATGAGAGAAATTTTAATGAAATATTATATTAATAAAGTAATGGTTGAATAGCGTAAGTGATGGATAAAATGAATTGATTAATATTATTTTATTTGTTGATGGTGAAATGATTGGTGAGAGAAATTATAATAAAATCAATAAAATAATAATAAATAAGATAGTGGGTGAATAAAGTATGGGTAAACAAACCCATAAATAAAAAAATTGAGTTGGATCCAACCCAGTCTGAAACCAAACAGGGGCTTAGGTATAATATTTTCCCGCCTTCTAAAAATTGAAATATATTTTCCCGCCTTCCTCTAAAAAAATACTAAAAGAATTCCCGCTCATCAATAAAACCCTACTCTATAAGCTCGTCCTCGTTTCAAGCTCCTCTTGCAAGCTCAGAATGGTAAACCCCTTATGAATAAAAGAAAGGATTTGTATATTTCACTTTTCTGCTTTGCATAACTATTATGACAACTCGAAAATCCCAAATTTTGGGTAAACAAAAAATGGTCTAAATGGCTAAAACAGCCGTCATTATCTTTTCTCTTCCAAATATTGAATTCGAAGTTTATCTGATGCAGAAGGACTCTCAATTGAGTCTCCCTTGGAGTTCAAACGCTGGAGCTGTCCCATAGATTCGATAAACTTTTCAATTGCAAGGTGAGTCCCATTTTTTCTTTATCTTTAATTGGTAATTCAAATGCTTTATCTGCTGCATCTTTATCCAAATCGGCTGCATCTTTACCTGTAGGTGCACAACATTATCTTTTGATTATTGTTTTTATCGATCTGTTTCATTTTTTTAAGGGTATTTCCCTTTTTTGATCTGCAAATTTCATTCATTAATCTGTTCTAAAAATAGAGTTTAATTGGTTCTTGCTCTTTGCTTGGTATTGGTAGATTCAGATTTTCTGTAAGTTATAATCTTTATTTCCTGAGTATCGGAGGGTCTCTTGGTTTCTAATTAAAATCATTTTTATTTTTTATTTTACATACAGGTATTATGGCATCTGTAGATTTGATAGAGGTATAATGTAATCTGGTTGATTTTTCCTTGCTTCGTTCTTTAGCATGTCAAAAATAACCGTTAAAAGAAGGTTAGAATCATTCCTTCCTGATGAAATTGTCATCAATATACTAAGCCGTCTCCAACCCAAAGACGTGCTTAAATGTCGATGTGTTGTCAAGAAATGGAGGGATTTAACTTCCACTCCATATTTTGTGGACTTGCATAAACAACGCGGTATTGCTCATATGATTCTTGTTGATGCGCCGAAGAGTAAGGGGGATCAAAGGGACTCATTGTTTTTAGATGAGTGGTGGATAACTTCAAGAAAGAAGCCACCTATTCAGAAAATCCATAACCATCTCCTATATTGGTCTGATTTTTCTCAAGATGGTTTACTTGTCATGTCATCTGACTGTGATTGTAGTCACGAAATCGTAATCGTTAACCCCATATTTCGTGAAAAGGTGAAAATTGTTATTTCAAAGGAATGGCATTCTTGGATAGGTAAGGTTTTTGGAGTTTATTTCAACCCAACCCTAAAAGAATACTGCGCACTTTTTGAGGTAACTTTGCGTTCATCTATTATCAAGAAACCCGTTCCTTTGGGTTCATCTACCGTAAAACCACCTATTACTTACAAGATGCTTACTTTGGGGCCTAAGCCATGCTTGAGAGATATTAGGAACCCGTATACAGATAGGTATGTAACATCTAATAACGCACCACATTCAGACACAGAAGTAATTCAGACAGCAGCAATTTCAAATAAAGATGCAGCAATTTCAAATAAAGATGATAAAGATGTCAAACAGATAATTAATTCAAACTGATATTTGCAGTCAAAAGAGATAGCATACAAGTTCAAAATAAAGGAGAGATAAGGTGAATTACTTGATGCTAATCGGATAAATCTTTGGTTCATATTTGGAACTTGGAGATAAAGGTCATTTGAACTTTGATTAGTGATTAGATTCGATTTTGTAGGTTTATCTTACGCTTTGAATCTGATTCGAAATAAACATTAGCAGGATCGACTTGAGCTCCATTTTACTGTACTATATATAGACATTCATAGCAGCCATTGTAAAGTAGAGAAAAGGGAATAAGAAAATATTTCTCAACAAATTCGGGGATGTGTATAAGCAATGACCCGTTCCTTTAATTTCTTTATCAAAAGTGTGTGTGTGTTTTGTGTTTTTCTACATGGTATCGAGAGATATTGGTGTCTTAACACCATGACAACCTTGTCAATCAATGTAGCCAATTTCATCAGTCTAAAACTAAATTCTAAAAATTATCCACTATGGCGTGAACAGGTTCTTGCTCTTGCTGAGAGTCAAGATCTAGCAGGACATCTTACAAATGATACACCTGCACCAGCAGAATTTCTAACAACAGCAGCAACTGCAACCCAAACAGGCAGCCAAATCTCAACAACAGGTACTACCCCAACTGCAGCAGGAAGTGAAACCATTACTCTCACAAAGAATCCAGAATATGCAGCATGGAAGAAAGCAGACAGGATGTTAAGGGGGTGGCTTATAGGATCCCTATCTGAAGAATCCTTAGGACTGGTCATTGGATTAAATACTGCACAGGCTGTATGGGAAGAACTACAGAATTCCTATGCACAAGATTCCCAAGAAAGGGAATTCAACCTAAGATGACAAATTACCTACTTAAGGGAAGGCGATGACAAGAATATTAATGAGCATGTAAGATCCTTCAAGGGCACATGTGATGACCTTCTTTGCAATTGGAAAGCCAATTACAGATCCAGAGAAAGTCTATTATCTACTTACAAGTTTAGGGCCTGAATATGAAACATTCACCACCACCATGCTCAAACCTCCAAGGCCTACCTATTTTGAATTGGTCTCACAGTTGCAGAGCCTGGATCAAAGAAGGACATGGTTCTCAATGAGCAAAGAATCAGAAAATCTGGGACATATGGCCTTCTATGGCCAAAGAGGATCACATCAGTCCAACTTCAACAACAACAGCACCAGGTTCAATTCTGCAGGTAGAGGATTCCAAGCACAACAAAACTCATCAAGATCTACAGTCAGTACAGTCAGCAACAATCAAAAGCAAAATGATGGACAAGTATTTAGAAGGATGTCAAAAGCAGAAAGGGAGCAATACAAAGACCAAATCTGCCAGTGCTGTGGAACAAAAGGGCATGTAGCACAGATATGTTGGTGGAGCTCCAAGAAGAAAACTGAGAATGATGGACTGCCCCAAGCATTAGCAAAGATCGACTCTAGATAATCTGATTCTTGAGAGGCAGAATGGATAATAGACACTGGTGCATCCAATCATATGACAGGTAATAAGCATATCCTTCATAACTTGTCTCCTTATTTAGGTTCAGAATATGTCATTATTGGGGATGGTACAAAATTATCTATACAGGGCATAGGTGAGTTACACTTATATACACCAGCATCACCTATATCAGTTATTAATGTTCTATATGTACCAAATCTTCAAAGGAATTTACTTTCAGTCAGTCAATTAGCATATCAACACTCAGCAGAGTGCATTTTTACTAATAATGGCTTTGTGTTGAAGGACAAAACAACAAATCAGGTTCTTTTGAAGGGTGCACTTAGCAGAGGCTGTACATACTATCTGCTACACCAGAAGTTTATTTTGCACACAGATTCAAGTCAGGGTCAGCACAGCTATGGCACCAACGTTTAGGGCATGTTCAATTCCCTACAGTTCAGTTTCTTAAAAATAAAGGCCTCATAGAGGTGTTAGGGCAAAATAAGCAGGAGCATTTATGTGAGAGGCGCCAACTTGGCAAGTGTCAAAACTCCCATTTAGTTCTTTCTTTTCATTCCGATTCATGTTTATTTGAATTAATTCATTGTGACTTATGGGGCCCTGCCCCAGTTGATTCTATTGGCAAGTTTAAGTATTATGTTACCTTTGTTGATGACTACTCCAAGTATATGTGGTTTGTCCCTCTTAAACAAAAATCTGAATTTACTCAAGTTTTTTACAATTTTGAAAGTTATATTCTGAGGCAATTTAACAAACACATCAAAAGATTTCATTCAGATGGGGGAGGAGAATTCATTAATACTAAACTCTCAGACCATTTCCTTAAAACAGGCATTACTCATTTAATTTCATGCCCTCATACACCTCAACAAAGCTGGTGTGGTTGAAAGAAGAGACAGAACTATTAGGGAGTTAGGTCTCACAATGATGTTTAAATAGCGAGGATGCCTCTGTTCTATGGGTGAAGCTTTTCTCTTCTTTGTGTTTACGATAAATAGAATACCAACCTCACGTCCTTAATATGAATTCTCCTACTTTACGGTTTACAATGTCCAACCTTTGACTACTCTAGTCTTAGAGTCTTTGGGAGTAGATGCTACCCTTATACTTGGGACTCAAGAAGCATAAATTTGACCCCAAAAAGCAGTTCCTGTGTCTTTGTAGGATATAGCGATCAGTATAAGGGTTACAAATGCTTTCACCCTCCTTCAGGAAGTTTTTCATGACCGGACATGTTACTTTTGATGAAACCCTACTTCCTATAAATCCAAGGACTCTTATAATACCACAAATCATCAAGACTATCTTTGATTCTTGGTCTCAAACTTTGTTCCCCTCCATAGACCACATTCCAAAGATCGATCCTCAATCTGTTTCTATTATAGATCCTGTACTACATCATCCTTGCCTTGCTGCACCATCCTCTACCAACCATTCCCAAGACAACACCCTAGTCCACAATCTGAACCCTTCCACTGATCAACCAGCAAATTCTGATAGCAGCTCCACTCAGTTAGATTCCCCTACACATTCTACAAACTCCCCATTAGTCTCATCACCCAGCTCACCAGAATTGCATCAACGGATACCTCCCCACATTCGCTCGCAACTCCTCATCCTCGAATCCCTGAGATCAATTCGAGGCAGAAGACTTTTATCGGTCCCCAAAGCAGATCTTAGTCCTTGATAGGATCACCTCCAAGCCTTCCAACACCAAACCAACCTGATAACCAAGACATTCCCCATGTCACCACCAGAGCTCAGCATGGCATATTTAAACCTAACCCTAAGTATGCTCTCACTACCACTATTTCTGACATTCCCACAGAACCTAAATCTGTAAAGTCTGCCCTCAAACATCCAGGATGGAAAGCAGCAATGGAAGAAGAACTAGAGGCTTTAGCATACAATCAAACCTGGCAGCTAGTCCCAGGACCCCAAACATGCACATCATTGGCTCCAAATGGGTGTTTAAGGCTAAACTTAATCCAGATGGCACCTTAGAAAGATTGAAAGCTAGGCTTGTGGCAAAAGGATACAGCCAAATAGATGGTGTTGACTACATAGAGACCTACTCCCCAGTAGTCAAACCTAGTACAATCCGAGTTGTTCTCAGTCTGGCCTTAAATCAATCTTGGGATGTTAAACAGTTAGATGTTAAAAATGCCTTCTTGCATGGTCACATCACAGAAGACATCTACATGTCTCAACCTCCAGGTATGGCTCACCCTATACACCCAGATCATGTCTGCAAACTAAGTAGGGCTCTCTATGGCCTCAAACAGGCCCCTAGGGCTTGGTTTGACAGTGGAAAGACCTTTTGCTAAACTATGGGTTCCATTGCGATTTTATCCGATCCATCACTGTTTTATTATCATGCTAACCATGGCACTCTCTAGTCTTTGTTATTGTATGTGGATGATATTTTGCTTACTGAGGCTCAGAGGCGGACTTATTGGAATCATTTATTGGATTCTTTGAGTCGGAGTTCAAGATGAAAGACTTGGGGCTCATTCACCATTTTCTTGGAGTACAGTGCACCACACAAATGCAGTCTTCATCTCGATCGGACACACTATGCCACTACAATACTTGCAAAGGCTCAAATGATGGATTGCAAACCCATTGAGGGACACCCTTGCCACCAAACACGAGAGAGGAGGAATCGAACTTCTACGGGACCCTACATACTCTGAAGTCTTGTAGGTGCCTGCAGATACCTCACCTTCACTGGACTGATCTAGCCTTGAGTGTCAACTATGTATCCCGGTTTATGCACGGCTGACTACCCGTTTTCACCTCACCTTAGTTCACGGGATTCTCGGATATGTCAAGGGTCCTAGACCTTGGCATGACCTCCAGAACCTCTACCAACAATATCTTGGCCTTTGCCCCACACAGATCTTGATTGGCCTACCCTTTTGGCTTTTTTGGATCTGGTAGGTCAAGGTGGTGTGAATTCACTAGACGATCTACAACAAAGCACTCTGCACATTCCTTGGTTCAAATTTGATCTCTTGGTGTGCTAAGAAGCAGCCTACAGTCTCAAGATCAAGCTCTGAAGCAGAATACCGTGCTATGGCCCATACTGCAGCAGAAATTACTTGGTTAACTTACCTCCTCCAGGAAATACATGTACCCCTAAAAGCTCCACCTATCCTTCTATCAGATAATTTAAGTGCCCTGCATATGACTATTAATCCTGTATTTCATGCCAGGAGTAAGCATATAGAACTGGACTATCACTATGTCAGAGAACAAGTGGCCCGCAATCTCCTAGTCACCAAACATGTTCCAGCATCAGAGCAACTAGCAGACATCTTCACTAAGGCTCTCCCCAAAGCTGCCTTCCAATTATTAAGACACAAACTCGGCCTCAAACCCCAGCCTCGTTTGAGGGGGGGTAATAACGCACCACATTCAGACACAGAAGTAATTCAGACAGCAGCAATTTCAAATAAAGATGCAGCAATTTCAAATAAAGATGATAAAGATGTCAAACAGATAATTAATTCAAACTGATATTTGCAGTCAAAAGAGATAGCATACAAGTTCAAAATAAAGGAGAGATAAGGTGAATTACTTGATGCTAATCGGATAAATGCTGGTTCATATTTGGAACTTGGAGATAAAGGTCATTTGAACTTTGATTAGTGATTAGATTCAGTTTTGTAGGTTTATCTTACGCTTTGAATCTGATTCGAAATAAACATTAGCAGGATCGACTTGAGCTCCATTTTCGTACTATATATAGACATTCATAGCAGCCATTGTAAAGTAGAGAAAAGGGAATAAGAAAATATTTCTCAACAAATTCAGGGATGTGTATAAACAGCAGCCCGTTCCTTTAATTTCTTTATCAAAAGTGTGTGTGTGTGTTTTGTGTTTTTCTACAACATCGGTCTTGCGTTTCAAGCGGCCGGCAATGGTTGACGGGTATCTTTATTGGTTGATGGATCTAGAAGAAGGAACTGAATACAGTGACTATGGAGATATCATGGAATTTGATACTAGAAGTGATGAATTCAAGTTGATGCGATGTCCTGCTCAGATGAATGACGAGTACGGTCGATTCGGCCTAGATTTACTCAACATTGATGGTTTTCTAACCTTGGTTCAACTTGCCGAACACCGGGGAGCTGTTGTAGTGAATATGTTGACATTAAAATATGGTGCTTCAGAATTGTGGACAAGTTCTCAGTACTATGTAAATCGCAAAGTGGTTCCCGAGAAAAGTTGGATGCCTTTTGAGACAATTGCTGTTAGGTGTGGAGAAATACTAATCCGGACCGAAGACAGACTCTATGTCTGTAATCTGGAGCGGGGAACAGCAAAGGTCCTTGGGAACAAGTATTATAGTAAACCTTCAAAGTTTTTTTCTCATGATATATGTCTTTCTTCTCTAAAAAACTGCAAGCCCGTGATACTTATTGGGAATAGAAAGAATTGCCGGAAGTGCATTAGATTAGATAGCGAAGTGAACGAGCACTCAGATGTTGTGGAGGAGATTACGATCTCTGGTTCGGATAGATGAGGGAGCTGGATCTTCTAAGTAAGTAGAAGTAGATGGAGAAACGATAATTCAAGCTTGATAACAAATTCAGAAAGAGGTAGAAAGTGTTGAGCACAACATTGCATGAATGATCATGGCATTGAAGTTCCTTTGGTCAGTAAGAATTTATTTAAGGACACTTGTAGGAGCTGCTATTGATGTCTTATTTTGTACTCTGTCTTTTGGTTTTGGTTTATGATTTTGTTGATATTGATCTGCTTTGTATCTTCCGTTAAGGGGATTTCAGGTTTATTATATTCTCTCTCGCATTATATTTACTATTTAGTGATACCATCTCTTCAATGCTTTTGGTTAGTCCTTTTTCTCTGTTTCTTTCTGACTTCCTGCATTCTAAGGAGAGGTTGATCTAGGTTTTAGTATGCTTTTGACTTTAATTTTTGTACTTATCTCAAGTGATATGTGAACTTGTAGTCATGATGTGTACGTTGAAGTTGATGAATGCATGTGACCGGGATTACCGAATGTGTAGAATTCAATCTAGCCCGCTGCTTGACCGTGTGTGGTAAGGTGTTGTGTGTGTGAAACGATAAAAATTTGAAACTTCTTGAGACAAAAAAATATATATGATATACGCTGAACAATTCATATTCAAAAAAAATACTATAATTTGGGTTGTTACAAGAACCCCTAAAAAAAAATAAAAAAATCATATTTAGCTGTTTAAACCTAATTATTTCCCTTTCTGCAAAAAATATAAAAATAAAAAATATTTGACTTTTATTATGTCTCTTCATTGCAATTCGTTAAGGTCTAATAATTTCCTGCCTTCCCCTGAAAAAAAAATTAAAACAATTCCCGCCTCAACAACAATAAAACCCTATTCTTGAAGCTCGTCGTCGTTTCAAACTCCTCAGACGCCCGCCATCTAGGATACTGAGAGTCTTATCCCAGGAACAACGCTTCTGATGACGTATAATATTAAATAAATCTAATATTACACGTAGTTCTATTACATCGTGTCGAGTTTAGTAAACAATTTAAAAAGACGGCAAACTCCATAAGTGCTACTTATTAAAAGAACTCAACATATTAAAGATAGAAATGTAGCATTTATTACGTTGGAAACCAACCTAAAAACCAAGCAGCGTACAAAA